>JAODAL010013361.1:0-91622 GCA_025379985.1 Phyllomedusa bahiana | reverse complement strand
GATGCGCTTTTCCGTCACACCCACAAATAACAAGCTGGGGGAATCTGCACAATGACTCCGGGGGCTCCCTGCCCCATTTCCACGTATACGCCAGGGGCGGGGATCATCTGCCCCTTCCCATCCCCCACCTCCTCCACTCTCCGCTCCTCCTCTCTTGTCACCGGGTAAAAACCACTCATTTCCCAACAAGCTTCTCCTGTCCCCTCCCCCCTCCTCCTCCATTTCAGCCCCACCGGCCAGTGGCCACGAATTAGTCCCACATCTCCATCCCCTCCCAACAATTTTTCACATCGGGTTCCAACAGAACAGAAGATTTTTTTCATCCCGTACCCCGGCGACGACAAATAACGTCCTCCCGAAGGCCCTAAACAAACCGGGTGTCACGCATGACTCCCACGGGCGACATCAAAAACGGGGATACTTCTTCCCCGGACTAAAAAAAATTTTTAATCCCTTTCCTTCAACATCGTCCAAACATTCGGCGGAATTCCAGGGGGTGAAAACACGCTACAACGTTTTGGGGAGCCTTCTGCCGCTGCAACCGAGAGGGTTTCCGGGTTTTGTACAAAAAATGCATCACATTTTCCTGCCATTTTCAAATTTCGAAGATCGGAAACTTCAGAACCTTTTACAACCAATTGAACACTGCCCCCATGCGGGCCCATGGCCCCCCCTCGTCACCACCCCTTCCTCCCTTTCCGTCACCAGGTTCCGTTTTTGCAGTTCCCGCAAAACCACACATCATTTCTTCGCATGACCGACATTCCCCCCCTTTGATTTTTCGTTCGCCGGGCAACGGGTGTAAACTCGTACCCCCTGTCCCTCAAAATTGATATGAAAATTATTTTGGGGAGCTAAGGGTTTGGGGGTAAAAGGGGGAAAGGGCGACAGGGGCCAGAGCACATTTGACAAGGGGGAAAAACGCTCTCCCCCAATTTTTGGGGCCGGGGCAGGAAGCACATTCCCCCATGGGCCAAAAAACTTACGGGCCCCTGACCGATTACAGCTCCAACGCCGCCTCCCGGTCCCTTGGAACAACCATAACTCAAACGCCCCTTTCGTTCTACATATTTAGGTGCGTACTGCCTTTTGAAAAGAAAAACGCTTGGGAACCTCCATCTCGCTCCACAACCATTATTCCTAATTCCCAAATCCCCATTTGAAAGGGGACGCATACCAACAACTTGAAGGAGCCACTGTTCAGCTGCTGCACCTTAGGTCGGTTGGACGCTTACTGTTGTCTCTTTACAATGCGCCCTCTCTGAACGACAGCTGGCTCCATGAATAGCGAGGAGCAGAGCATTCTGGACCGGAGAGGATTACGAAAGAGAAACAGCTAGCCTGTCTCAGAGTTGTGAGCCTTGACAGGCTGTAAATGGGCATGCGTGCCACTGGCTGCTGCTTGCTGTAGCAGCGTAGCAGGATGGACCACCACATCTGAGCCACGTTTCTCCCAGGCCCCACCGGATGTGACTCTGCATGTGTTGACTCAGGGCCGTTGTGCAACGTAATCTCGCCTTGCCACGCTTCACTTTCTGCCCAGCAGATTCTACATATACCCATATTCGGCTCCTCCGTGTCTAGCAAAGAAGCTGCCACACCGCCTAGTAGCTGATTTTACCGCCCACGCTCCGCACATGAGTGACTCTGCCGCCAGCAGCCCGTCGCTGAGGCCCCTGTGCCCTACTGTCTTGGACCTGCTAACGGTTTTCTACCCAGTGGCCGCTTGGCTCCCACCTCACACTGCTCTATCCAACCCTGCTGACTCACGGCCACACAACCCACTTGCTGGCTGGCGCCGCTGCTGACGCGCAAGCTGACGCCCTCATTCCCAGACGATTGATGAAAGCCCTGCTTTCACCCGGCTCCCAAGGTGCGTCGCTACATCATCATCTATTTTGTGTTTCATCGCCACTACTGTCCTCATCACCTGGTCTTGGTAAGCGAGGCTACCTCTCACCACATGACCTCCCATGCCAGCTCTCCCACATCAATACTTGTGCACGCCTACGCAAGAAGCGGTGAAATTGGCCCCATTTCTTCGCTGCCTCGTACTGCTGACTGCCCCTCAAATTGTTCAATCCTAGCTATATAGTGGCGCTAGCCCAGACCACATATAGGAGCCCTGCTGAGGGAACTGGATGGGCACAGAGGCGGCTGAGGACAGGTGAGGGCCGCTTGACCCTCTCCCTCGCCATGCCACTAAGTGTTGTGTCTAGAGGTTTTTTTCCCACCGGACTCTTGGCTGGGGTTGTCAGATTCATCTGTGAGGAAGAGGATGACCAGTCAACCAATCAAGACCCTTGGTTGCTGAACAACACAACGGCCGCTAGATGACAGCGGCAGTTGTGCTCAAGCCGAGTACCCCTGCGCGACGTCCCCTTTCTGTGCTGCGACCTGGCCCGTTTCAGAAATTTTGTGCCAACTGCCACTCGCAGTTTGCAGAGCCTCCACCATCTGTCTGACATACTGATTGTTCTAAAATGTACAGACACTGGTTTGATGATGCTATCTGTATAAATAAAATACACCCTGTTTTTGACTCCCAATGAACCCAGTAACAAGCTTGGTAACCCTTGATATAAATTGCGCTCCAACAAATGGCCAGGAGAAATTTACTTGTATGTGTACGTTTACAAGCACTGTTTGTTTGTACTAAATGTAAAAGCACACACAGGCTTAATTAACCTTCGGCTTGTGATTATGCGTACAGAAAAATGTATATATTTCGGTGTTGAAAAAGACGGTTATTTTGTGTGTCAGCACGCAGCAAAACAACGCTTAATTAACCCCTGGATGTAAATTGCGCAATAGAATTGAGCCACCACAAACTAGTAGCTTTTGTAATGCGTGTACCAATTGGCGTGTTTTCTACGCCACACAACAAGAGATACAGTTTGAAATTATCCCTTTGCTTGTGAATTAGGCTACCTAAAAAAAATATATATAATTTGGCGTTTTGAAAAAAGCCTGTTATTTTTGTGAGCACACCAGCAAAACAACGCTTAATTAACGCCTCTGGATTTAAATTGCGCCAAAGAATTGAGGCCGCACAACTAGTAGCGTGTTACAATTTTGCCTGTTTTCTACGCCACACAACAAAGATACATTGTAATTTGCCTTTTGCCTTTGAATTAGCACAAAAAAAATATATATATATTTGGCTTAAAAAAGACGGTTTTATGTTTTGTCAGCACACCACAAAGACAACTCTTAATTAACGCCCTGGATGTAAATGCGCCAAAGAATTGACCGCATCAAACTAGTGCGTTGTTTTACAATTGCTGTTTTCTACGCCACACAACAAGAGATACAGTGTGTGAATTTGCCTTTGGCTCTGTGAATTAGGCCTACCAAAAAATATTATATAATTTGGCGTTGAAATAAGACAGTTTTATTTGTTGTCAGCACACCAGCAAAACAAAGGCTTAATTAAACCCTGATGTAAATTGCTCCAAAGATTGAGCCGCACAAACTAGTAGCGTTTACAATTGCGTGTTTTAACTACGCCACACAGACAAAGTAGATTACAGTTTTAATTTGCCTTTGCTTGTGAATTAGGCTACCAAAAAAATATTATATATTTGGCGTTGAAAAGACGGTTTTATTTTTTTGTCAGCACACCACAAAACAACGCTTAATTAACCCCTGGTATGTAAATTGCGCCAAAGAATTGAGCCGCACAAACTAGTACGTGTTACAATTGGCTGTTTTTTCTACCCACACAACAAGAGATTACAGTTGTAAATTGCCTTTGCTTTGTGAGATATAGGCTACCTAAAAATTTATAAATATCTTGGCGTTTTGAAAAAGACAGTTTTATTTTTGTTCACACACCAGCAACAACAACGCTTAATTAACCCCTGATGTAATAAAAAATTGCGCAAAGAATTCGAGCCGCACAAACTAGTAGCGTGTTACAATTGCGTGTTTTCTACGCCACACAACAAGAGATACATTTGTAATTTGCCTTTGTTTGTTAATTAGGCTACCAAAAAAAATATATATATTTGGCGTAGAAAAGACGTTTTATTTTGTCACAAACACGCACAAAACAACGATAATTAACCCTGGATGTAAATTGCTCCAACGAATTGAGCCGCCAAACTAGTACGTGTTACAATTGCGTGTTTCTACCCACACAACAAGAGATACAGTAGTAATATTGCCTTTGCTTGTGAATTAGCTACCAACAAAACAATATATATATATTTGGCGTTGAAAAGACGGTTTATTTTTTGTCAGCACACCAGCTAAAACAACCTTTAATTAACCCCTGGATGGTAAGTTGCGCCAAAGAATTGAGTCCTCACAAACTAGTAGCGTGTTGAAATTGCGTGTTTTCTACGCCACACAACAAGAGATACAGTTGTAGATTTTGCCTTTGCTTTGTGAAGTATGCTACCAAAAAAATATATACTTATATTTGGCTTGAAAAGACAGTTTTATTTTGTCAGCACACACAAAACACCTTAATTAACCCCTGGATGTAAATTGCGCCAAAGTAATGAGCCTCACAAACTAGTAGCGTGTTTACAATTGGCTTGTTTTCTACGCAACACAACAAGAGATACAGTTGTAATTTGCCTTTGCTTGAGATTTAGGCACAAAAATATATAGTATATTTGGCGTTGAAAAAGAACAGATTATTTTTGTCCAGCACACCAGCAAAAACAACGCTTAAATAACCCCTGGATGTAAATTGCGCCAAAATGAAATTGACCGCACAAACTAGTAGCGTGTTACAATTGCGTGTTTTTCTACGCCACACAACAAGAGATACAGTTGCAATTTGCTTTGCGCTTGTGAATTATGCGACCAAAAAAATATATATTTTATTTGGCGTTGAAAAAAGACGGTTTTTATTATTGTCAGTACACCAGCAAAACAACGCTTAATTAACCCCTGGATAGTAAATTGCGCCAAAGAATGAGCCTCACAAACTAGTAGCGTCTTACAATTGCGTGTTATCTAGCCCACACAACAAGAGATACAGTTGGTAATTTGCCTTGCTTGTGATTAGTCCTACCAAAAAAATATATATATATTTGCCCTGAAAAAGACGGTTTATTTTTGTCAGCACACCAGCAAAACAACGCTAATTAACCCCTGGATGTAAAATTGCGCCAAAGAATTTAGCCCACAAACTAGTACGTGTAGCAATTGCGTGTTTTCTACGCCACACAACAAGAGATATGTTGTAATTTTCCTTGCTTGTGAGATTAGGCTACCAAAATATATATAGATATTTGGCGTTGAAAAAGACGGTTTTATTTTTGTCAGCACACCAGCTAAACAACGCTTTAATTAACCCCTGGATGTAAAATTGCGCAATAAGAATTCGCAGCCAAAAATAAGTGGTATTTGTATTGTAAAAACGCTTGTTTCTTTAATGAATACAACAGGAACGGCTTAGATCCCACTTTGTATATTGAATGTATATGCACTGCAGTGGACGCACACAGGATTTCAGATCCAATACCCTCAAAAAATCTGAAAATAGAACATTCAGAAACAGTCTCTGAGACAAGCTGAAGACACCCCAACTGAAATCGCTGGTATAAAAATCATTTCTGCAGAAAGCGCTATCACCGCAGCAGCACCTTCCCTGTCATAATGTGAGAGGAAGTGTGAGCATCCCAGCGGCGCGCTCGGTCTTATATAGTGCGGTGACTGTCACAGAATCCCGCCGTCTCTGATTGGCTTCATCTCTGCAACTATGTCATCAGGCTATGCCCTTCTTCCTCCCAAGTGCTTTGCCCCATGTACGCCATGTGCTAGCAGCCATTTTATCATCAAAGCACACTTCGTTTCACCCTGAAGTACCCAAAGTTCGACTTCGTCCGAACCGAAGTTTTCCTGAAATTCTAAACGAATTCCGACTTCGTTTGAATCAATTCGCCCATCTCTACATATATGGTATCGGCTATATTTCAGCATTTATTTGAATCCAATAACTTTCTCATGGTAATCTTTTAATACACATTCTCTATATACGTTTTATTCCAAATATCTTGCTCTCTGTGTGTAAGACATACAGGAGTTAATAGACCATGCAGTTCAACATATTCCAATAGTGTTGCAGTTCACCTAGCCAAAAGGAATATTAATGCAACCAAGCGAAGAAGTCTCTGGGTACTTAATGTCACAGGCAGAAACTCGCTATGGCTTTCGTCATCCGCCGTAATATCCAAACACTAAGCACTTAGCTCAAATCCAGCCTCGCTGTTCTGGGCACGCAGCTCCTTCGCGTCTTGTACTGATCCTCTCGTCTGATGTGAAGTAAGATATGTGCGCCTGCGCAAAAATATGGAACGCTTCACGAATTCGCTTCGGCAGCACATATACTAAAAAATTGGAACGATACAGAGAAGATTAGCATGGCCTCTGCGCAAATTCGTGAAGCGTTCCATATTTTGGCGCAGGCGCACATACCTTCCTTCACATCAGACAAAGAGGTAGGAGTGGGATAAAAGGAGTGAAGGGGAAGGGGGGGGAGAAAAAAAAAAAAAAAAAAAAAAAAAGTAGGATCAGTACAAGAGCGAAGGAGCTGGTGCCCAGAAGAGCGAGGCTGGATTTGGAGCTAAGTGCTTAGTGTTTGGATATTACGGAGACGAAAGCATAAGCGATTCTTCCTGGAAGATAAGTACCCAGAGACCTAATTGCTGTTGTAATTATATTCCCTTTTTGGCATAGGTTGAAATGCAAACACTATGCATATTTTGAAACTGCATTCTAATTAACCCTGTATGTCAACACAAGCAGCAAGATATTTGAATAGCAACTATATAAGAATGTGTATTAAAATGATACCATTGAAAAGTTTTGGATCAATAAATGCTGAAAATAGCGATACCATCATATGTGTTTTGAAAGACTTTATAAATCCGTCTAAGAGTAATTGAGTTACATAAGGTGAAGGCTGACAACCCTATGCTGGACGGTAAAATAAATATAGAAAGAACGCTGAACATCATTTGGTATGTAATACCACCACATATCATCATTGTGCCTGCAAGCAGTGAGGCCGCAGGTAATTCTCCCTGTCTCCTGCATCACCTGGGAATTTTGTGAGTGGGGCCTCCCCCGCCATGTGTAACAGCACTCAGCTTATAGAAGCCAGTGTTGGTGTGAGTGTTCCAGCCCAAACACGAGGAAAGAGGAAAGAAGTGGTTCTGGTTGTCTCTACTGCCTCAGCGCTGCTCATATGCAGGAGCGGCACTTCAGGGGCAGCAAGCAGCGTGTTCATTAGCTGCCGACCAAGACTTTAAGCATCATTAAGAGGCGGGGACCAGTGAGGGAGGAGACGCACCTACCACTGTTGCACTCGGACAGCGAAGGTAAGTGGCAAGATAAATTGACATCTTATCACTTGCCTTCTATGTGGAAATTTGACACAGAGCTTAGGACCCACCAGAGGTTTCACCGACTCCCCAATGGGCCAGTCCGACCCTGGGTTTGGAGATAGCACAAAGCGTGTCACCCAAATGTCTTGGCGTGTCACCTTTGACACTCGTGTCAGGTTCACCATCACTGCTTTAGATGCTGTGATTGCACTGATTGTGACATTAAAGTAGTTGATCCTCCAGGATCACAGCTATCTTCAATTTTGGAGGCTGCCAGCTGTAATTAACAGCTGGCACTCACCATGTATGGAGTAGCCTTAGCTCCTATTCCCGTTCCATTACCCATTCCCCATATCATGACGTACATGTAAGTCAGATGTCGGGAACAGGTTAAAAATTAAAGTTTGATGTGTAACAAACATTTAGCCTCAAAAGACTACAGTTTGGATGTTTTTTTCATTTGAGTGGCTCCTCAGTAACCATTAGATTGCCACCAACTGTGGTGCTGAGGCACTGTAACTAGAAATGGGCGAAGTTCTCAAAAATTTAATTCTTTGACTTGGCCGAATTTCCAGACAAAATTCGTTTCGGTCCGAATTACTTCGGGACGAATCGCGTTAAAAAACAGCTATTTCCAGGCTGCACAGAGCCTGCAGGGTGCTGTAGAACGTTGTGCCATGCTGAAATATGCAGAGGCAGAGTGGTATGGTCTTCATACAATGTTGTGTTTTAGTCTGACACACATATGACTGCCGCCGCTCTTAGAATCGCTTCACTGTAAAATTCCCTGGGCACGTAAGAGGACAAAACTGACCAAAAAACTGAAGCGGGAATGTAGCCTGATAAAGTCATGGCAGCGAAAGCTGGAAAAAAACAAGCTGAGGGCTCAGGTGGCAACATCAGTGACAGAGTGTGGAGGTGACGGCAGCAGCCACAGCAGCATGAGGTCAGAGAGTGGCACAATGACATTCTGGAGGTGGCAAAAAACAGGAGTAGGCCACAGAGTGGCACAATGACACAGTGTGTAGGTTACGGCAGCAGCCACAGCAGCAGCATGAGGTCAGACAGTGGCACAATGACATTCTGGAGGTGGCAAAAACAGGAGTAGGCCACAGAGTGGCACAATGACACAGTGTGGAGGGAACGGCAGCAGTCTAAGCAGCAGCATGAGGTCTGAGAGTGGCACAATGACACAGTGTGGAGGTCACGGCAGCAGCCACAGTAGCAGAATGAGGTCAGACAGTGGCACAATGACATTCTGGAGGTGGCAAAAACTGTAGTCGGCCACAGAGTGGCACAATGACAGAGAGTGGAGGTCACGGCAAGCAGCAGCATGAGGTCTGAGAGTGGCACAATGACAGATAGTGGAGGTCACGGCAGCTACAATGAGGTCAGACAGTGGCACAATGACATTCTGGAGGTGGCAAAACAGTAATAGGCCACAGAGTGGCACAATGAAAGAGAGTGGAGTTCACGGCAGCAGCAGCATAAGGTCAGAGAGTGGCACAATGACACAGTGTAGAGGTCACGGCGGCAGCCACAGCAACAGCATGAGGTCAGACACTGCCACACTGACATTCTGGAGGTGGCACAAACAGGAGTAGGCCACAGAGTGGCACAATGACAGAGAGTGGAGGTCACGTAAGCAGCAGCATGAGGTCTGAGAGTGGCACAATGACACAGTGTGGAGGTCACGGCAGCAGCCACAGCAGCAGAATGAGGTCAGACAGTGGCACAATGACATTCTGGAGGTGGCAAAACAGGCCACACAGAGTGGCACAATGACAGAGAGTGGAGGTCACGGCAGCAACAGCATGAGGTCAGAGAGTGGCACAATGAAATTCTGGAGGTGGCAAAAACAGGAGTAGGCCACAGAGTGGCACAATGACAGAGAGTGGAGGTCACGGCAGCAGCAGCAAGAGGTCAGAGAGTGGCACAATGAAATTCTGGAGGTGGCAAAAACAGGAGTAGGCCACAGAGTGACACAATGAGTCATTGTGGAGGTCACGGCAGCAGCCACAGCAGCAGCATGAGGTCAGACAGTGGCACAATGACAAAGTCTGGAGGTGGCAAAACAGTAGTAGGCCACAAAGTGGCACAAAGACGGAGAGTGGAGGTGACGCAGCAGCATAGAGGTCAACAGTGCCACAATGCCAGAGTGTGGAGGTCACGGCAGCAGCCACAGCAGCAGCATGAGGTCAGACAGTGGCACAATGACAGAGATGTAGGTCACGGCAACAGCCACAGCAGCAGCATGAGGTCAGACAATGGCACAATGACAGAGTGTGGAGGTCACGGCAGCAGCCACAGCAGCAGCATGAGGTCAGGCAGTGGCACAATGACATTCTGGAGGTGGCAAAACAGGAGAAGGCCACAGAGTGGCACAATGACAGAGAGGGGAGGTCACGGCAGCAGCAGCATGAGGTCAGAGAGTGGCACAATGAAATTCTGGAGGTGGCAAAAACAGGAGTAGGCCATAGACTGGCACAATGATTCAGTGTGGAGGTCACGGCAGCAGCCGCAGCAGCAACATGAGGTCAGGGAGTGGCACAATGACACAGTGTGGAGGTGGCACAAACAGGAGTAGGCCACAGAGTGGCACAATGACAGAGAGTGGAGGTGACGGCAGCAACAGCATGAGGTCATAGAGTGTCACAATGACACAGTATGGATGTCACGGCACCAGCAATAGCAACAGCAGCATGAAGTCATAGAGTGGCACAATGACAGAGTGTGGAGGTGGGTGGCAATATCAGTCCCTGGTAAAGATGGTGGTAGGCACATGGAGAAACTGTCAGCAGATGTGTGGCATCAGGTGGGTGGCGGCATCAGAATAGTGACTGAGGCAGGTTTTGAACCCAGACTTTTTTCTCACAGTTTTGGGGTGGGTCATGGCATGTATCTGACGCCAAAGGCATGATTGTGTAAATCCGGCCTCCACGCCTGATTCATCTGAAAAGGTATGTTCCACTTTTCCCCTGGAAAACGGGTTCTTTTTGGGAACGTTGGCCCCCCGCACTGAACACCGGCCTGATCCACAAAAAGGCCAAGCAGGACAGCTTCTCCACTGCAAATCGCAATTGGGGCAACACACCCCTTTTGGCTGCCCAGTGCCCCAAGCGGATTTTCTAACTGGAGGGGCAGGTCCTGTCCAAGGCCCCCACCTTTTTGGTTCAGGGCCCTGCTCCGGTCCTGCTGCTGCGGGGACTGCCCCCCTTACTAGGGGGAGGAAGGCTCATATGATTTCCCAGACTTAGGTTCTGCTGATGGGCTGGTCTCCCTAACCCCCTCCCACCTTCCCCCCAGCCGCGGCAGTAGTACTTGGCGTGAAGAACCCCCCGGTCAACCTTCCGAGGAGGGGCGATGCCGCATATATAGCAGCGGCCAACTGACTGCGGAGGATTTCCCTATAGTTTTTTGAGTTTGTCCTCCCCTCACAGCGGGGGAAAAAAGGCTCCCATTTTTGGCCCGGTAGCGAGGGTCCAATAGGGTGGAGAGCCAAAGTCACCCCTCCCCGGGATGGTGACTTTGGGCTGTCAAGCCAGGCAAAAAAATAATGTTTACCGTTTTTGCCATAAAAAATAGAAGAAGATGAAAAAATCAGGCGATACCTTTTTGGGGGCTAACTGAGTATATTTAGGGGAGCTTTTCGGATACTAGTCCCTTCTTCAGACATATGTTATCCCAACATCGTCTAAAGGGGGGAGCTAGTATCTCAAAAGCTCACCACAAATTACTCAGTTGCAAAAAGGAAATGCCTGATTTCTTCACTCTTCTATACCGGGGCAAATCACATGCTGCGGGCCATCTGCATAAGTACCCGGGGGGCCCCCTGCCCCATTCCACTGTATAGCCACGGTGCTTTGCGGGTAAACTGCCTCGTCTTCCCTCACTCCCCTACCCCTCCAGCTGCTCCTCTCCCCTCTTTGTCACCGGGTAGAAAAAACCACTCATTTCAAACAATGTTTTGCTCCAAGTCCTCCTCCTCCCCCCCCCCCCCAAATTCACCCCCAGGGACTCAGGGGCCGCGGATTATGCCACATCTCCACCCCCTCCCCGACAGTTTTTTTCAGCATCTGTTACGGGACATGAACCAGTGGAATGACTTTATTCATCCCTTTTCCGGGTGACTGACAAAAACCCCCTCCTCAAAAGGCCCCAAACAAAGGCGGTTCACGCTTTAGCTCCACGGGTGACATCAAATTTAACGGGGATTACCCCCTGTCCGCCTGGATATAAAAAAAATCTTTATGGCCTTTTCCTTTTCATACAGCGGTCCAACATGTGCAGGGCTGGAATTCCAACGGGGGAAAACACGCATATCAAGTGTGTTTGGGGGGGGGCCGTTCTGCAGCTGCAACCGGGGAGGGTGTTTCCTGGCTTTGTGGGAATGGTTTAAAGTATGCACATTTTCCTGGCCATTTTCAAATTTTTAAATCGGGGAAGCCTTGGGAACCTTTTCACAACCAGTTTGAACATGTGCGCCACAGGGCGCATGGGACCACCCTCCTCGGTTGGCACGCGACACCTTTTACTCCCAATTGTCCGTCACCAGGGGTTCGATTTGCAATTTTGGGGGAGAAAGCCACACACGATTTTTTGCTCTAAACGCAGGCATTCCCCCTGTGTGATTCGTTCGGGTCAAGCCGGGTGTAGAACTCGTGCCCCCCGTGGCCCACACAGTGGTATAGGGGAGCCAGTATTGTGGAGGCTGAGAAAATGGGGTGGGGAGGAGGAGGAGGCGGACAGGGTTTGGGGACCCGGGCCCAGTTTTGAAAATGTGGAGGAAAAGCGGTTTTCCGCCCAAGTTTTTGGGGTGGCCCCGGGCGGGAAAGCACATTCACCCAGGGGGCCGTAAAGGACATGTACTGGCCCTGAGAATTTTTCACCCAAAACGTCCGCGCTCCCGTGCACCTTGGAACAAATGATAAAAAAGGACGGCCCACCTTCTTTTCACAATTATGAATGCTGGAACTGCCTTTTTTTGGAAAAAAAAAATTACGGGGGAAAAACTTCCACCCGGGCTCCACAAGCCATATTCTTGAACGGTGCAGACCCCCCCTTTTGGAAAGGGAAGGACTGCAGTCCCAACAATTTGGGACAGGAGCACTTTCATTCCACCTTAGTGGTTTGGACCATACTGTTTTTCCTTTCAATCGCCTCCTGAACGACGTGGCGCCATATAGGGGGACAGGAGATCTACCGGAGATGATGGCAAAGAAACACTCCCTTCTGCAAGGTGGTGGACCCTTACTAGCTGCAATGGCATGCCTACAGAGCGATTACTGCGTTGCTGCGGCGGCAGGTGGACCCCCACACTGGCCACGTTTCCCCAGGCCCCCGGGATTGGGGGACGCTCCCATTTTTGGCAGGGCCTTGTGCCAACTTACTCCCGGGCCCACGCTTCACTTTCTGTCCACAGTCAACAATACCCATATTCAGCCCTCCGGTGTCTTTGCAAAGAACTGCCACACCCCCGATAGTGATTTTTACCGCCAAGTCCGCAAGAGTGACTACACCGCCTGCCTCCTGGCCCCTTTGCCCTACTTTCTTGGGCCCCGCGAACGGTTTTTAAACCCCCCGGGCTTTGCTCCCGACCTACAAAAATGCTGCTACCCGCTGACTCACGGGCCCCCACAACCCCTTGCTGGGGCACCCTGCCCGACGCCCTCTTTTTCCTGACATGATGAAGCCCTTGCTTCACCCGGGGTCCCAAGGCGGTCGGCTACATCTCACGATTTTTTTCACTTCCTGCTGTCTTTATCACCGGTCTTTGGGAGCAGAGGCTGACCCCCACACAGACCCCCATGCCAATTCCACATCTTTTTTGCCGCCTACTGCAAAAAAGCAGGGGAATTTCCCCATTTCTTCGCGCCAAGTAGCTGCTGACGCCCTCAAATTTTCACCTTTTTAAAAAGTGGGGGCGAGCCCAGACCACATAGTAATCTCTGGCTCAGGGAAGGATGGACGAGGGGGTTGAGGACAAGTGAGGGCCCTGACCCCTCCCGGGCCATGCCAACTAAGGTTTTTGTCTAACTTTTCCCACCGACTTTTGGCTGGGGTTGTCGAGTCACGGAAAAGTGGATGACCTAGTCACCAATCAAGAACCCTTGGGTTGCTGGGTCAACCCACGGCCGCTAGTGAAGCGGGGGCCTTTTAACCGAGTGACCCCTGCTGCGACATCCCTTGCCCGTGCTGCACCTGGGCCCCTCCAGGAAAGTTTGTGCCACTGCCACCAAAGGGGAGAGCTTGCCACCCCCTGTCTGAATACTTTTTGTTCTAAAATGGAAAGAACTGTTTTTGAGAAAATACACCCCGATTTGACCCAAAGAACCCATAACAAGCTTGGGTAACCCTTTTGGGTTAAAATTTTGCTCCACAAAAGCAGAAAAAAATTTTCTTTTTATTTTCCTTTAAAAACACTGTGTATTTACGAATATAAAAACACAAACAGGCTTAATTAACCTTTGGATATGAATTTTGCTACAGGCAAAATTTCTTCTTTGGGGTAAAAAAAAAAAAAAAAAACGTTTTCCCCCCTTTTTTAAAAAAAATGGAAACCAAAAATTCCAGCAGGGAAAAAAACGGCCCAAAAATTTTTAAAACCCGGGGGGTGGAAATTTCTTTTTTAAAAAAATTTGCCCCCCAAAAAAGAAATTAAGCAAACCCAACCAAAAAATTAAAGTTTGGGATTTTTGGGTTTTTTGGGGGAAAAAAAAAACGCCTTTTGTTTCCCCCCCCTTTAAACAAATTTGGGAAAAAACAAAACGGGGAAAAAAAGGTTTTTTAAAGAAAAAAAAACCTTGATAATTTATAATGTGCTGAAAACTGAGCAGAAGCATTTAAAAGTATATCAGCGCCATTTGGACGCACATGGGCTTCTTCCAAAACCCCACAAAACAGAATTGAACATAAGAGAACATTTTTCTGAACAAGCTGTGACACCCCCCAAAAATAAATCGCTGTATAAAAAGGAGTTGTTTAGTATCAGCTATCACAAGCAGCCGCGGCAGCACCTTCCCTAATCAGTACAGTGAGAGCGGTATGAGCTCCCAGCGTCGCGCCCGGACTTATATAGTGCGGTGACGTCACAGAATCCCGCCGGTCTCTGATTGGCTTCATCTCTGCACATGTCATGCAGGCTATGCCCTTCTTCCTCCCAGAGTTCTTTGCCCCATGTAACGCCATGTGCTCGCAGCCATTTTATCAATCAAAGCACGCTTTGTTCCTGCGAATCACCCCAAACTTCGACTTCGTTCAGAATCGAAATTTTCCTGAAATTCTAAACGAATTCCACTTCGTTAGAATCAATTCGCCCATCTCTAACTGTAACCTCACCTACTTGAAAGCCTAAATAGATGATTTTAACACTGAACTTATATCTGGAGTGCATTAACCTTCCATGGATAAAATGTATTTGATTAATTTGAGGTGGCACAATAAGTCTCCATGAGAAAAATAAGGGTATGTTCACACAACGTTTTGGATCCGTTTTTTTACCAGAAGAGAAACTGCATCCAAAAAACGTATCCAAAAACGCAACAGCTGATGCTTTTTTGGATGCTTTTTGCATGCATTTTGCATGCGTTTTTCGGATCCGTTTTTCAATATATATACACAGTATACACTAGATAAAATGCAGGCAAAGAACTTGAGACTATTCAAAAATGAGGTTGTAGTTTGAAAAGGTAGAATCTTTAATGTAATACACTAAATCGGTCTCATTTGATGTAGATGAACTGTTTGAACTTTAGAAACCTAGAGTGGAAAGTGGCTAAGGTGTAATGTAAGAAGTAATCCAATAGAGGGCACTTCCATTACTTTACATGTGTTTTATCTTATAAATCACTTTTTAATATGTTTTGAATTAAACAAAAGCAGTTCTTAGTATAGAATGGGTGTTTATAGAAGTTTTTAATAATTAATTTATAAATGTTTTAGATGAATAGTTTATTATAGAATGTTGAGTGGTTTTAGTATTATAAGTATTATAGTATAGTATTAAGCGATGGGTAAACTTAAAATAAGGAACAGAAAGAGTTATAGAGTTGAATTTACCGTGCTGCGTGGTGGTAAGCATGTACCATTATTGGGAGTAAAAGCATTTCAGACTCAGAACATTATGTCTGTTGAAGTTTCCCAGAGTATACAAGATCCCGAACTAAAAGCAAAGGACAATTTGGATTTTCAGAAAACACAAACTGAGTATGCTGATTAGGGATGGGCGAATCAAATCTAACGAAGTGGAATGTGTTTTGAATTTCAGGGAAAATTCGATTGTGGCTGAAGGCAAAGTTCATGGCGATTCGCGGTAACGAAGCTAAAATGGCTGCTAACACATGGCGTGACATGGGGCAGAGAACTCTGGGAGGAAGAAAGGAACACCCTCAATGACATGAGCAGACAGTCCAAACAAGAAATTAAGACTGCCGCTTACCCCTTCACCGTGTGTGTTTTTGTCTGGGCTTGCTTCTCCTTAGCTGTTTCTTTATATTCAGTTGCTGCTACTGCTTGCTCGTGTTGCCTTCTTTCCGCTCGGAGAGCTGCCAGTCTCGCTCCTTACTTCAAATCAGAAAATTCACCAAGGAAATTCCAGGGGACCAAAGGTACTTCACGAACTTTTTTTTTCATTTCATTTTTCCCAAAAGAAAAGCGTTAAAAACCCGCCCGCTTTTCCGGGACCCCCCGGCCCCCTTTTTAAACGGAAAGAAAAATTTCTGACACAAAAATTTTTCCAAAGGTGAACAAATTTAAAAAACACGCCCCCGAAACACAGGGCCAATGGGGGCGTGTGCTTAGTTTTTAAACATTTGGATAGCTAAAATTTCAAATTGCTTCCAAATAGAATCCTTTGTATTGCAAAAAATAAATTGGGGTTAATTAAATTTCATTTTCCCCCTAACTTAAAAAATAATATATTCAAATATATGTTTGGCATTTTTTGCAGTTTAAACAACATAAATTTGAAAAAATGCTTAAACGAAAATAAATGCTAAAATTTTCTAAAATTTTGCATTAAACTTTAAACAGTTTTTCATATTTTAATAAAATGAGAAAAAGTCGTTTACCATCCCAAAAAGGGGGCGTTTATAAAAAATTTAATATTCAACATTTTTTTGGCAATTTTGCAGGAAAACAACATGGGATTGCAAAATCTTCATGCAATATATCCCTGATTTTCAAAAAAAAAAATGCTTTAAAACATGCTTTAAAAACTTTGCCCATTTTTTTAAATTTTTGATATAAAATAATCTTTATCCGTTTATTTTCCTGCCCAAAGGGGGTTTTTATATATATATTTTCAACACATGTTTAAATTTTTTCAGGTTAAAAACAAAAAAAGGTTTGCAAAATCTTCATGCAATAAAACCCTGATTTTCTAAAAATGAATGCAAAAAACTTTGACAGTTTTTAAATTTTAAAAGGTAAAAGGGGACCCTTCTTTATTAAACCTTTGGGAAGGGGGGGAAAAAAAAAAATTCGCATTTTAAAAACCAAAAAGGGCCCCCTCTTAACCTTACTTTTATTTTCCCCAATCCCCCCCCTCTATGTGGCTTATTTACCCTTTCCTTTATCCCACTTTAAAAACCCAATTTCCTCTCTCGTGTTTAAAATAAAACAAAAGCTGGATCCCCCTATAAATTTACTTGTTTGTTTCGTATGCCTGCCGGGTTTCTGAAATTTCTTTTGCTTAAATTTCCTTAAAGTACCGGCCAATGAAAAAGGGGAATTGCAAGGGGTTTCAAAAAATTTAATAATAACGGGTCTTTTTCCTTTTTTCGCATACTGTTTTAAATTTTAAAATTATCCTTGTAGGGGCAGTTTTTTCGAATGTACCCACCCCTTCACTAAATGTTACACAAATTACATCGTTTTTCCCCCAAAATGGGAAACACCACTTTTTGCAACCAAAAAATTATTTCGGGGCCCCAAATAAAAATAGGGGACAGATCATTCGCTAAGATTTTTTAAACCTCTTTTTGGCACACTTGAACCCCTTTTTTTTCCACTAATTTTTTAAAAATTTGCATCTTGACGGGGAAACCCTGCACATTTTTTTTAAAAAGATTTTTTTTATTCTATTAAAAATCATAAACGTAACCCGTTAAAATACTACTTGTTTTTAAACCTCCCCCCTTTTTTTCCTTTGTTTCCAAAACAAATCCTGTTGTTTCATATTTTTTACCTTTTTTAAATGCCCATCAAAAAGGTGTGTTGGGTACCCCCCTACCTTCAACTTGCCATCGATAATACTTTTTCTTTTCCCTTTGGAAACCCCAAAATCCGGGGAAAAAGCTCTCCTAGCTCTAATAAAAACCCCACTTGGTTACCCACTATTTATTTTTTTGGATATTATTTTTTGGGGCCTGAAAAAAAGTTTTTCCCCAAAAGGGGGTTTTCTTATATTTTGGGAGTATACTTTCCCCAAAGGTGGGTAAAAACCTTTTTAAACCCAAACCGGGAATAAAATTTTTCCCTGAATTATAAAAATATGTAAAAATTTTTAAGTTACACTGATTGTAAATTAGTACCCCAAAATTTTTTAAGGGGAACGTAAACACGCACCCCCACACCAACAGGGGGTCGTCGTTTAAAAACGTCCATACCAAAATGATTTTAAACTCCAAAAGGTTTTAATTGCAACCAACACGCCTCTGCTCCCCCCACGCCAGGGAAAAAATTTTCCCGCAATAGGGGGGGAGCTAAATGCCCCCATTGGGGGCCCCCTATCTTAGGTAAAAGGATTAAAAAATTTGAAATAATTGTTTTGGCAGCAGGAAGTAGCCCACTTTGAAATATGAAAAATTTTTTCCCTCAAAAACCAATTCCCTTTACTTAAAATCAAGAATATTCAAAAAGCCAAAAGCTAGGTGGTGGGGGTATATTGGAATACGGGGTTTAAAAACATAAACATTTTCAGCCTTTGTAAAAAATCCCAAAACCCAAAAAATTTTCTTGAAAAGTTTTGAGGACACGGGTGCTATCCTTAAAATTAACCGGGAAACCTTGAAAAATTTTGGTTTGGAACAACGTCCCCCCAACTCCCTTAAAAGTCTCTCATTTAAAAGGAACCCATTACTTGAAAGAAGGGGGCGAAATTTAGGGGGAAATAGATTTTTATAGGTGTTTTTGGAATCCCGTAAAATATTTGGAAAAACCCAAAAATTTTTCACTGTAAAAAATTTTTTTTGTTTTTCCCAAAAAGTACCCCAAGTTTTAATTTTCCTTTTTCCCAAAAATAAATTTTTCCCAATTTTTTTCAGGTTTTCAGGGGGGTCAAAGTCAAATTTGCGAAAATTTTTATTTTTATTTTTTTTAAAAGGTTTCCAAAACAAATTTTATTATATAAACCAACGCCCCAAATAAAACCTTTTTAAAACCCCCAAAAATCTTTTTTTAAAAGATCAAAATCCTTTTTTCTCCCCCTTTTCTTTAAACCCTTTTTTTTTTGGGGAATTTAAAATTGTTTTCCAATGTTCTTATTTTCCCTTTTTTTCTTTTTAGTTTCCAACTACCCAGGGGTTTTTCAACCCCTCCTTTTGGTTTTCCCCCGAAACGCATCAAGCGCTGGACCCTCGCTTAACGGGGAAAATGATGGGGTTGGTCATCCTTTTTGCTGTACTCCCTTTTTAAACATCTTCATTTTCCCCCCATCATTTTTCCCTCTAATTCCCTTTTAAATATTCCCCACGATTTTTTGTTTCCATAAAATTTAAATTTTTTCATATTCATTTGTAAAAGCCCTACTTTTTACCATCCTCCTACATCCTCAATTTCTTTTGTTTCGGGCCCTTTAATTATTAAAGTGAAAAAAACTCTTTACAGTTAACAGCTCGTAAAAAGTTTTATGTTCCCCCTATTTTGAACAAGTCACATTTTTTTTTGGGACAAAGTTTCCCAAAACCTTTTTTCAAAAACTTCAATTTGTGCACTACTTAAATTGTTGGCGTCCAGACTACCCCCTTGTTTTCCGCCGTAACCGTCTCCCATCTTCTTGGGGGAAAACCCTTTAAGGTTCTTCTTTTTGTTTTTTTGGACCTATGTTTTCCGGCCCTCCTCTTTTCCCCTTTTTTTTTGTTTTTTTTTTGGGGGTTTTTTTCCGGGTTTCTCTGTCACCCCTTGTTTTTACTCTCCCCCCATAAATGGTAAACCGAATCCGAGTCCCAGGGGCTGAATTTTGTAAACGGGAAAAGCATTTCCCAAAAAACTTACTCTCCGATCCTGCATTTTTACTCCTCGTCTTTCCCCTTTTAAAATGGATTGGGGGTTATTGATCTTTCCTGGTGCCAAAATATACACCCTTTTTTTCCTTTTTTTTTTTTTTTTGGGAGCCTCTATATCCCTTTGATACTTAGGGAAAAGGGATCCCCCAAACTATATAGAAAAAACCCACTGTGGGGAAAACAAACTTTTACAGGGCCCCAAGTAAACCCTCCAAAACATAACAAAAGCGGCGATCCCCAAATGGGGGAAAATATTAAAAGCTAGGGGAAACTTGTTCCCCGGAAGGATTTCCAGGAAAGAAATGATTATCGAAGGGGAAAGGGTTTAAGGGGTAAATACCCAAACACCCCCCTCCTAGATGGGCATTTAAAAAGGTAAAAAAAAATGAAACAACAGGGTCTTTTATGGAAAAAAAAAAAGAAGAAAAAAAGGGGGGCAGAGTGAAAAAAACAAAAAATAAATTTTTAACGGGTTTTCGTGATGATTATAATAAAAATAAAAAAAACCCTCTTCTAAAAGAGTGGGAATACCAAAGTCAAGATGCAATTTTAAAAGAGTAAAGGGGGAAAAAAGGGGAAAATTGGGGCCAAAAAAAAGGGAAAACTCTAGCGAAAAAAACGTCCCCCAGTAAATTTATGAGCCCAAAAAAATAATACAAAGGTTTCAAAAATTGGCTGTTTTCCCATGTGGGAAGAAAAAATAATTTTGTAAAATAATAGGGGAAGGGTTATACATTCCCCCAACACAACCCAAAAAAAGGAAAATTTAAAAATTTTTAAACATTTTGCAACGCAAACAACCACGTTAAACTATTACAAATTGGGAACCCCATTCAATCCCTATACATAGGGAATTTCTAAAAAATTTTAAACATAAATTGCAGAAACCCAAACCCGGCAGGCATACAAAACCCAAAAAAGTAATTTATCAAAGGGGATTTCCCAAAATTTCGTTGGGAAACCCCATGAGAGCAAGGGTTGCACTTTTAAAAATGTGGGCATAAAAAGGGGAAAAGGGAAAAAACCACATAAGGGGGAATTGGGGGAAAATAAAAATAAGGTTTCAGAGGCCAAAGGAAATTTTTACCCTGGGATACCCCCCCTTTCCCCAAAGGCAAAAAAACGACATGATCCCCAGGGACATACAATTTAAAAAAAAAGTCAAAAGTATAAAGCAATTTATTTTAGAAAAAACCCGCATATATTGCATGAAGCATTTTGCAATCCCAGTTTTTTTAACCCCGCAAAAAATTCCCAAACATGGGGTTGAATAAATACTATATAAACCCTTAGAGGCATGAATAAACGACATGATCTCATGTAAATAAATAAAAAAACTGTCAAACGTTTAATGCATACATTTTAAAGAAAATCAGCATATTTTGCATGAAGCATTTTGCAATCTCATTTTTTTTAATCTGCAAAACTCCCAAAACATATGTCGAATATATATTATATAAACGTTTAGGGGACCTGCATTAATAACACAATAGCTGTTTGCAATACAAAGATTCTATTAGGAAGCAAAGAATTTGAGCTATCCAAGGTTAAAATCTAAGCACACGCCCATGACCATGTGATGCAGTGACGGGTTTTTAAGTTTGTTCACTTAGGAAATGTTTGTGTCAAATTTACATGCTGTGAAAAAGGGTCCTGGGGGTCCCGAAACCGCGTCGGCGTTTTTAACGCAAATTTTGTGGAAGAATGAAATGAAATAAAAAGTTCGTGAAGTACCTTTGGTCCGCTGGAATTTCCTTGGTGAATTTTCTGATTTGACATGAGCAGACATGAAGCCAATCAACAGCCAGTGGGATTCTGTGACATCACAGCCCTATAAATACGCACCCAAATCTTAAATTCTGCTACTTGTCAATGTGTCTCCTGTCAACAAGCATTTGGCTGCTGCAGCACTATATTGCACTCTGTGCAAAACAAATCCATTTTTTGAGCTACTGGGGTGAAAGACCTTCACAAGTGTTTGTCATATACACACCTGTTCCTGAACCAGCGGTTTTTATTTTGGTGTATTTCAATCTGTTTCCCATGAGTCAGGATGTGTATTTCTGCCCCATACACGCCTGACATCTCGTTCATTCTGTAGGGTATTTAATACCCAAGGGTTAATTTATCCTCTCGTTTGTGAGGTAATTTGAGTCAAATACAGGGTGTGTATTTCTGCCCCATACACACCTGAAATACATCTCATTCATTCTGTAGGGTATTTTATTTCCAAGGGTTAATTTATCCTCTCATTTGTGAGGTAATTTGAGTCAAATACAGGGTGTGCATTTCTGCCCCATACATGCCTGCAATCCATCTTGTTCACTCTGTAGGGTATTTTATTTCCAAGGGTTAATTTATCCACTTGTTTGTGGGATAATTCGGAGTAAAATACAGGGTGTGTGTATTTTTTTGCCCCATATATGCCTAAATTCTATCTGCTTCACAGGTCCAAGAAAGTAGCTCACCGAGGCAATGGCAGTATTTAGACTCTGCACCGTTCAGAGAACTAATGGCTTGTGCCAAGCCGAGGTGGAGAGTCCCAAGCCATTATTTATTTTTGAAAAAGGCAGTACCAGCCCTGCACAAATATGTAGAAGAGAAGGTGGGCCAGTCCTTGAGCCTATCGGTGTCTTCCAAAGTTCACGGCAGCGTGGACGTGTGGAGCTGTAACTACGGTCAGTAACTTTACGGCCCACTCGGTGAATGTGCTTCCTGCCCAGCCACACCAGCAACTTGGACAGGAGAAGCCGCTTTCTCCTCCACGTTGTCAAACTGCTCATCCTGTGCCAATGTCCGCCTCCTCCTCCTCCTCCACCACCTCAGCCTCCACAAGTCTAAATGTTGCTCCATCGTACCACATATGCAGGGCACAGTGGTGTCACGCAGTTCTACACATGGTTTGCCTGGGCGAACGAAGTCACACAGGGGAGGAACTGCTCCGCGTCATGCAATACGAAATCAATGTGTGGCTTTCTCCGTGACAACTGCAAATCAGAACCATGGTGACAGACAATGTAAGGAACATGGTGTCCATGCTGCGCCGAGGAGGGCTGAGCCATGCGCCATGCATGGCGCACGTATTCAATCTGGTTGTCAAACGGTTCCTCAAGTCTTCCACCCATTTGCAAGATGTTCTAAAAATGGCCAGGAAACTATGCATGCACTTCATCCATTCCTACAGAACCAAGCACACCCTCCTTGAGCTGCAGCAGCAAAACGGCCTCCCCCAACATAGGCTGATATGTGACGTTTCCACCCATTGGAATTCCAGCCTCCATGTGTTGGACTGACTCTATGAACAGAGAAAGGCCATTAATGATTTCTTGATGATCCAAGCGGACAGGAGTACTCCCCTGTGTAATTTTGATGTCAGCCAGTGACAGCTCATGCGTGACACCTGTCATTTGCTCAGGCCCTTTGAGGAGGCCACGCTATTTGTCAGTCGCCAGGACTACAGGATGAATAACGTCATTCCACTGCTTCATGTCCTGGAACAGATGCTGCAAAATCTATCGGTCAGGGGACTGCAGACATGGCAACTACATCTCATGGCCACATGAGTCTGGTGGTGACTGAATTGGAGAGAGGAGGGGGATTTTGACCCCAGCAATGCGGGCCCCGAAAGAGGATCCAACCACCAGGGCAGTATCAGTAAGAGGGGGCGGGGAGTCCCCAAGCATTGCGCAAAGCCCACTACAGCAAATTTTTTCCTGCAAGGGACGCCGATAGTCACCACCGGAAAAGGATGACTTTTTGGCTCCCACCCCTGGACCCTTGCGTCACCCAAAATTGGAGCCTTTTTTTCACACCGAAGGAGGAAAAACCAAGTACATAAAAAAATCTGAGTCATTGGCCGCTGCCTACTGCGCCATCGTCCATCCTCTGGCAGGTCACCGGGGTTTTCCCACGCTCACATACCACTCCCCGGGGCGGCGGGTGGGGGGGGTGGGGTGATAGGAAATACCACCCATCAGCAGCACCCTAATCGGAGTCGTTGATGGCACTTCCTTCCCCCCCCTATGAGGAGGGACTCACCACAGCAGCACCGGGAGAAACTCTGAACCACAGGTGGTGGCTAATTGGACGCACTCTCCCCCCCCTACAAGAAGATCCCTGGACTACTGGGGACCACTGGAGAGTGGGCCCCAACTTGCCGAGTTTGCACTGGAAACTCGTTTTCCCCTGAAAGTGGGGAGCCCCCCTTTTGCAAATGAATCAGGCGTATCGGACAGGATTTTCCCCACACCAAGCCTTAAACACAGATTAGAGCAGCCATGATGCCTCAACAAAACTATGAGAACTGAGTCTGGATTCTTGAGGCTACCTGCCTCAGCTACTATTCTGATGCTGCCACCCTCCTAATGCCACACATCTGCTGCCAGCTGCTCCATCTACCACCCACCATCTTTACCAGGGATTGATATTGCCGACCACCTCCCCACTCTTCAGTAGGCCATTCTGTAGACTTCTGATGCTGCTGTCACCTCCTCAATCTGTCATTTGCCACTCTGTAGCCTACTCATGCTGCTTCTACCTCCACAATCTGTCATTTGCCACTCTGTGTCTTAATGACGTGGCTGTCACCTTCACAATCTGCCATTGTGCCACTCTGTGGCCTACTGATGTTGCTGACACCTCCACAATCTGTCATTTTCCCCTCTGTGGCCAACTGATGTTGCTGCCACCTCCACACTCTGTCATTGTGCCACTCTGTGACTGCCAACTGACCACTATCTCACTCGAACACCCTATGGTTTCCTAATGCTGTTTCCAACCTCCACCACACTATGACGTTGCCACTTTGTTTTCCCCTTCTTTTAATCTGTCTGAAGGAATAAAAAGGACAAACACAACCGATTGAAGCCGTAAGGCCAGTATGACATGGTCCTTTGTTTGCATCAGGATTGTCTGATGATAAAGTAGCCAAAAGCAGGAGTGGATACAGAACACAGAAGACATGCAAATATCCCATTTACTGGTCATCTCCGTTTTGGATAAACTCTTGTTTGTTTTTGGCTTTAGCAATACTGATGGAATATTGACCGATTGATAGCGGACACTGACAGATCAAAGGAAGGGCAAAATGATTAGTGACGTCAACGCAAAATTACTGCTGACATCCTCTCCACTGTTTTGTGGGGGGGGGGGGGCTCTACATGTATCAGCGTTTAAAAGAACAGGTTCTGTCATAATGTGTGGAATCAATTGATGATGGTGTAAAAGGAGTGTGTTCTTTGACACTATTATAGGATCTTGACCCTGAGCTTGGTTCTTTCTAGCTGCCGCTGACATTACCTTATCAGGTTGTTTTCCCACTTCAATTATTTGGTCAGTTTTGCCCCCGTAACTGCCCATATAAGTGAAGTGTGAAGCGATTCTAAGAGCGGCGGCTGTCATCTGCGTGTCATATTAAAACACAGCATTGTTTCAATACCAAACCACGCTCCCTATGCATATTTGAGCATGGCACAATGTTCTACAACACCATACTGGCTCTCTGCAGCCAGGAAATAGCTGTTTTGTAATGCTATTTGCAACTAATAAATTCGGTGAATTTGCTGAAAATTCTGTGAATCTGGCGAACCGAAATTTTTAGAAATTCGCCCATCTCTAATGTTGATCTATTTGAAGGTGATGGATGCTTTGAAGGTAAATATAGGTTAGACATTGATATCCCAGTGCAACCTACCAGATTATCTACAAGAAGAGTGCCTGTAGCTGTAATACAACCACTGAAAGAAGAACTGCAGGACTTACAGAGGCAAGGCATGATAGCACCAGTCCATAAGAGAACAGATTGGATCAGCAGGTTGGTCAAAGTGGAGGAATCATCGGGCAAGTTAAGAATATGCATTTATTGCAGACCACTCAACAAGGCACTGAAAATAAATCATTACCTAACGTCGACCATATATGATGTTTTACTGGATCTATCAAAGGCTCAGATATTTTCTGTATGTGATATTAAAAATGGATTCCGGTATGTGGAACTGGATGAAGCATCAAGTTTGACAACATTTTCTTCTCCATTTGGATGCTATAAATGGCTGAGATTGCCCATGAGAATAAAACCTGCTCCAGAGGTGTTCCAGCAGAAATTAATGCAGACTTTGGAAGGAGTTTATGGTGTAAAAACAAAAGCAGATGATATATTAATAGTTTTATGGAATTTGCAATCAAGGATCATGATCAGAAGATGATACAATTTTTGAACAGATGTAGAACAAAACGAATGAAGCTTAAAGGGGATGTATAGCTTAATCAGTTCGGCTGTTTTCTTGAAGCTTGATTCTCTCAGTTCCTGAAATCCAGGGGCGTTTCTTCCCCTCCCAGCTGGGTGTTTCTTAACTAAAGGGGGATGACATCCTCCCCCCCTCACCGTTCGTGCGTGCTCCCAAGTCAATGTGTTCCCCCCCATCTGAGTCCACATGTCACTGTCCTCTCCCTATGCAGTCTTATTTTGTAAGAGCTGTGTACATACCATAGGCCTGCATTCAGTCTATACAGCCTTCTGTGAATGCAGAGCACTGATCTCTCATAGCTGGAGGTTTGTTACAGTTGAATCCAGTCTTCTATGAACTCATCCAGAGCACAGAGCTGTCTCCCTTCTATGTTTACACAAGGCACAGAGGCACAATTCTGCTGTTTTCTGATTGTAGAAACAGCTTCAGTGTCACTGAGGAGCTGCTAGCTGTATAGAGTGAAATTGTTTCCAGCCCCTTACACGCACTGGGGAACAGTGTTTGCACAAAACGAAGATAAGGGAGACAGTGAAAACAAGACAGCTTTGCAAATGACATCCAATTGCAAAGTTGCTTGTTTTCACTGTCCCCTTATTCTGAAGACCATTTAATGAAATGATACAACCTCTTTAACATAGACTACAAATGACAGAAGTTCCATATATTGGACATTTGACCTCAAATGACATGAAACATTTGGACAAGGCGAGAGCAATACAAGATTTGCCTACCCCTACTGATGTTTGTTAACTACAACGATTTCTGGGTATGGTAAATTATCTTTCCAAATTTTGAAGACATCTGTCAAACATGTGTGAGCCCCTGAGACAGTTAAGCCACAAAGATGTGCTCATGGACAGAAAGCCAGGGATCTTCTTTCCAGTCAGTAAAGAAGGCTATTGCAGATGCAGCAACCCTAAAGTATTTTGATCCAGATCGAGAAGGGGTGGTGCAATGTGATGCTTCAGAAAACGTCATGGGAGCCACATTATTGCAGATCAAACAGCCAGTCACCTTTGCAAACACAGCTCTAACAACAACAGAACAGGGATATGCTCAAATTGAGAAAGAACTACTGACTGTGGTATTTGGGATGGAGAAGTTCCACCAGTACAACTATGGTCAACGAGTAACAGTGCATTCTGATCACAAACCTTTGGAGAGCATTACACAGAAACCACTACTAAATGCCCCAAAGAGACTACAGTGCATGCTCTTACGACTTCAGAAATATGATTTTGACATATGCTACTGTCCAGGTAGAGATTTACTGATTGAAGATACTTAGAGCTTACTTACCTGTCACAAATGAGGAAGAGACTTGTGTGATTACCTTGCAGTGTAAAAAGATGGGCATGGAAGGATGTCTATGTCGAGCATGAAAATCTGTGTATTGGCCAGGAATGAATGACCACATTAAAAATGATATAGCGCAATGTGAAATATGCGCATCCTGCAGTGATAAGCTCACATTATAGCCACATGAAATTCCACATAGGCAGGGCCAGGACGATGGGTAGGCAGAGGTAGGCGATTGCCCAGGGTGCCTACCTCTGCCTGTCCCTAAGGGGCGCAGGCTGGGTCCCCGAGCCTCCCAGGCTCCAGGCCGCTGC
Source organism: Phyllomedusa bahiana (assembly GCA_025379985.1). Classification (NCBI taxonomy): domain Eukaryota; kingdom Metazoa; phylum Chordata; class Amphibia; order Anura; family Hylidae; genus Phyllomedusa; species Phyllomedusa bahiana. Next base: position 64,194 of record JAODAL010013361.1, on the reverse strand, counting down.
CGTGGGCCTGGAGCACCGTCTGGCCCTTCAGCTGCAGGTGCGTCCGCAGGACGCACATGCAGCTGCGGGCTTCTGCGGAGCAGAGAGTGAGCGCTCCCTGCTTCGCAGACAGTGTCGACCGACACAGCGGGGCCGCTGGGTCCTCATAGCGCTGAGGACCCGACGCGGCCCCGTGCGCTCAGCTGGCAGCGTCGCGATGAAGTGATGTCATCGCAACGCTGCCTCTCCTCAGGTGCACAGCGCGTCATAGGCCGTGCGCCCGAGGAGCTGCCAGAGGAGCGCGCGGCCGGTAAAGAAGATGACAGAAGAGGAGCGCGCGGCCGGGAAGCAGGTAAGGTGAGTATTAATGTCGTTATTTTTACCTGCCTGCCTGAGAGTGCCCCTATATACAAATGCCTGCCTGAGAGTGCCCCTATATACAAATACCTGCCTGAGAGTGCCCTTATATACAAATGCCTGCCTGAGAGTGCCCCTATATACAAATGCCTGCCTGAGCCCCTATATACAAATGCCTGCCTGAGCCCCTATATACAAATGCCTGCCTGAGAGTGCCCCTATATACAAATGCCTGCCTGAGAGTGCCCCTATATACAAATGCCTGCCTGAGCCCCTATATAAAATGCCTGCCTGAACCCCTATATAAAAAATGCCTGCCTGCGCCCTGATATATCCCTGCCTGAGCCCCTATATATGCCTGCCTGACCCCTATCTCTATATGCCTGCCTGAGCCCCTATATACAACTGCCTGAGCCCCTATATCTATATGCCTGCCTGAGCCCCTATATCTATATGCCTGCCTGAGCCCCTATATGCCTGCCTGAGCCCCTATTTCTATATACCTGCCTGAGCCCTATCTCTATATACCTGCCTGAGTCCCTATATCTATATGCCTGCCTGAGCCCCTATATATGCCTGCCTGAGCCCCTATATATGCCTGCCTGAGCCCCTATCTCTATACGCCTGCCTGAGCCCCTATCTCTATATGCCTGCCTGTGTGCCCCTATATACACTTGCCTGAGCCCCTATATACACCTGCCTGAGCCCCTATCTCTATATACCTGCCTGTGTGCCCCTGTATACCTGCCCCTGTATATACGTATATATAATTAAGGAGTTACAGGAAATGTGAGTATTCTAAGATATTTGTGTCCAAATCTGCAGGGACGAGTATTGGCCGGGAGCAATCAGCATGAAGGTGTGAACCGGATGGAGAAGAAAAGGGAAAGTGAACGACGCTGATCAGAAATGATGTCTCCGGTGAGTCACTAAATGTCACTTATATTTCTGCAGAGCGTCTACATACAACTAGTATCTACCACTATCTGGTCACTATTTGGCGGTAATATATGCCTGTAGAGCCTGTGTACAGCTGTACATGTGGTGGTCGCGTTTGGTTAGGGTCTGGCAGAATTATTTGATCCTTAAGTAGTAATAGTTTTGGGTCTTGGTTTTGTAGGAGTGTTTTTTAGTAACAATCCTTCGTCTGGTAGATTTGCTCCATGTATAGGTGGATTATTTAGTGACTGTTATTTAGGGGTATTTAGGGGAGCGATTTTGAAAAAGCAAATTTGTCAGGGTTGATTTTCATTGTGCAGTGACTACTGAGGAGATGGGCAGGAGCTATGTGGAATGTGCAGAAAATTAGTGACAGGACCTGGCGCAGGGGCGGGAGGAAATAGCGTGGGGGGTGCAATTTTTTGGGGAATGAGGGGGGGGGGGGGCCATAATGCCTTGTCCCGGCCCTGCACATAGGCCATGGTCAAAAATAGGAACAGACTTGTTCACATGGAATGACATAGAATGCCAGATAACAGTAGACTATTTTTCTCACTTCTGGGGACATTCTCTGAGTGTGATCCATCAAAAGCAACAACTAACAGAACAGCCACCTCTTCCCTCTCTTGCAGCCACCTATTCCCTCTCCTACAGCTGCCTCTTACTTCTCCTGCATCTGCCTCACCTCCTTTACGCAGCCTCCTCATCCCCTCCTGCAGCCATCTTCTTCCTCTCCTGCAGCTGCCTCACCTTCCCCCCCCCCACAGCTGTCTTTTTCCTCTCCTGCAGCTGCCTCCTCCCCCTCCCCACACACATAGCTGCCTTTTTTCCTCTCCTGCAGCTGGATCATCCCCCTCCTGCAGCTTTCTTTTCCCCCTCCTACAGCCAGCTCATCCCCCTCCTTCAGCCACCTTTTTCCTCTCCTGCAGCCTCCTCTTCCCTCTCCTGCAGCCACCGTCTCATACAGCTGCCTCTTCCTTCTCCTGAAGCAGCTTATTCCCCCTTCTGCAGCTGCCTTGCTCTGATCTGTCAAGGACTTTCCCTGCTTTTTCTTAGTCTAGGGAAAGTCTAGTATTATAACTGGCATATAGTAGTTGGGTCAAACTTCCAAAAATGGACAGCTATAATACTGATCACAAAAACGTATTAGGCCTTTTCTTTAGGAAGGAAGCTTTTAAAGTGGAAGTGGGCTCTCTTACCCACTGAGCCAACATGAGAGGAAGTCTTCTACTCCTTGGACACTTTGTCACTGCACTTGACCATCCTGAGGCACTCCTGGCTGCCGTTTATTACCCTTCTACAGCTACTTTATTTTCCTCTCTCCAAGCAAGTGAATTAAGAGTATGAAAATCACCTTTCCTAAATTCACATTATTATGCTAACCATTTTTTTCTTATCAAACGACTTTGAAGAAATAATCTTTTTGAAAGAATCTTTTGGAGGGGGGAGAACAAAGTAAAGCTCTCCATGTGAATGACAGCTTGACAAGGGTATATTGAAGACAATACATCCCCGTCACAACTGGGTGCTTATTATCTTGTCACATTTGGGAAGCCTCATTACATCTGTGCACGAAAAGAAAAGGAAATTAATGGGGTAGATTAATCTCTTAACCAACATAATGCAATATCAGAAATATATAACATCAGGACTATTCATGTCCATTGTACTTGAAGGGTCATTCCCATGTTGGACATATTTGCTATAAATATCTGATAGCTGCAGGTCCACCTATCTCCAGTTTGGGTGTTCCCTGACACACGTCCTAACTGGTGAGAGAACCACTGGTGACAGCATCCAAACTGAGAGAGTTGCCATGATAAAGAAAACAGTCAAGCTTGCTGTGTTCTGTTGTCTCTGTAATGCCTACAAAATTGAATGACATAAATGAAATAGCATAGCATAGGGAATGCAGTATTCAGTGGTGGATATTTAGATAGCTGTCCCTGTAATATATGTATCGCTTAAGACATCCGGGGCAGGAGTCTCTGTTATAGAGTTGATCTCCATTCTACCTCATAAAAGTGGGTTTCAAGTTGAGAAGTCTCAATATAACATTCACATGCTCACTGCCTAGCAGGGCCCAATCCACTGCTTCCAGGACCTCCTACAAGCTACCAATACTGGGTTTACTTTATCCCAAAAAGATAGCTGATCACAGACCGACACTGTACTAAGCCTACATGGCTGCAGTGGCAACTGGGGTCACCACCAGACAAGTCAATAGAGCCAGTGCCGGTATTAATTATGTACCAGCAATATAAATTGCTGGTAATTGATCCTTCCATCAGGGGTATATGTCTCAACATATACAGTATCTCACAAAAGTGAGTACACCCCTCACATTTTTGTGCATATTTTATTTTATCTTTTCTTGGGACATCACTGAAGATATGACGCTTTGAAACAATGTAAAGTATTCAGTGTTCAACTTTACTGAACTTTACTGTAAATTTGGTTTGCCTTCACAATAACTCAAAAAATGTAAATCGAGGCAGCACTTCAAAAAACAAGCGATTTATTGCACCCAAAGAAACAGCGACGTTTCGGCCCTGAACAGAGAAAGGCTTTGTTCAGGGCCGAAACGTCGCTGTTTCTTTGGGTGCAATAAATCGCTTGTTTTTTGAAGTGCTGCCTCGATTTACATTTTTTCAGTATATATTGACCTTGATCCTGGTCTGGGGGCTTGCACTCTGCATTTTTGAGATTTTGGTGCTGTTGAGTTTACATTTTTATTTTTACAATAACTCAACACACAGCCATCAATATCTATACCGTTGGCAACAAAAATGAGTACACCCCTAAGTGAAATAGACAAATTGTGCCATTAACCCTCCACTGTGTCATGCGACTCACTAGTGTTACGACGTGTCATGTGTGAATGGGGAGGACGTGTGTTTGATTTGGTGTTATCGCTCTCACACTCTTTCATACTGGTCACTCGAAGTTCAACATGGAAACTTATGGCAAAGAACTCTCTAGGGATCTGAAAAAAAGAATTATTGCTCTACATAAAGATGTCCTAGGTTATAAGAAGATTGTCAACACCCTGAAACTGAGCTACAGCATGGTGGCCAAGACTATACAGCGGTTTAACAAGACAGGTACTACTCAGAACAGGCCTTCTATGAATACTGCCAGCATTGCTGTAGAGTTTAAAGGGGTGGTGGGTCAGCATGTCAGTGCTCAGACCATATGCCGCACACTGCATCAAATTGGTCTGCATGGCTGAAGGAAGAAGGAAGTCTCTTCTAAAGATCATCCACAAAGAAGCCTGCAAACAGTTTGCTGAAGACAAGCAAACTAAGGACATGGATGACTGGAACCATTTCCTGTGGTCTGATGAGACCAAGATAAACTTATTTAGTCCAAATGGTGTCGGGCATGTGTGGTGGCAACAAGGTGAGGAGTACAACGACAAGTATGTCTGGCCTACAGTCAAGCATGGTAGTGGGATTGTCATGGTTTGGGGCTGCATTAATGCTGCCGGCTATGGGGAGCTTCAGTTCACTGAGGGAACCATGAATTCCAACATGTACTGTGACATACTAAAGCAGATCATGATCACCTCCCTTTGGAAACTGGACCGCAGGTCAGTATTCCTTCATGATAACTAAACAACATTCCTTGCCCAAATAAAACGGGGGTAAAGAGGTTGGACTGGTCAAGCATGTCTCTAAACCTAAACCCCATTGAGCATCTGTGGGACATCTTCAAATGGAAGGTGGAGGAGCGCAAGTTCTCTAACAAGGTCTCTAACATGATGACATCATCCAGGAGTGGAAGAGGATTCCAGTGGCAACCTGTGAAGGTCTAGTGAACTCCATGTCCAAGACAGTTAAGGTGTCACGAGCCGCTCTCACTCCCCCGATCCTGTATACTCACCACTCCACACTCCTGCTCCACCATGGTGTCCTGCTCTGTGCCGGCACATGTTCTCGTTTCCTAGGGCGCTCGCATGCCAGCTCTGTGATACTTAAAGAGCCAGCATGACGGTGATTGGGTAATCGCCGGGTGATGACCCTACATCCTGTCCATTTCCCTTGTGCACTCTGCTACTTGATTAAACTACCAGGATCTCAACAAAATAACCATCAAGAAATTGTATCAGTTGCCGCTGATCTCCAACCTCTTTAACTGGATTCATCGAGCTAAGATCGTCACTAAACTTGACCTGGGGCATCTTGTTTCAGCTCATCAGGATGACTGGGCCGACTTCCTTTTGTAGGCTGAATTTTCTTACAATCACATTGACTCTGAATCTGCGAAAGAGTCCCCATTTTTCATTGTTTATGGTCACCATTCTCGCCCTCCTCTTCCTCTCTTGGCCTCAACGGATGTTCCTGCAGGTCATGCTCAAATTCAAGACATTACCATGATCTAGCAAGAGACTCGACGTGCTCCGCAAATGGCATCCTCACACACTAAGTCACAGGCGAATACAAAATGTAGGCCTCCTCCGATTATTCTGTCACTGAAGTACGTTAGAGAGGTCCCTGAAGGGTTGTGAGAAGTCTGCACAAGCGTATGGTGGATAGTGAACTCGCTATATTAATCCCCTTCCAAAGCATGTGGAGGTCCAGTAAGAAGGATGCAATGGATATGCCTTAAGGGTAGTTTTATTCACTGCACCTTGAGATAACACACAAGATAAATAAACATGGTTGAAAAGATTTCTCCTCTCAGCTCCATGCAAAGATGGAGTCAAGACTATAGTGAAGCAAGACAGAATGTGGCTTCACAGAACAGGAAAAATAAGCATGAAGCAAGGTGAAATGGGAAATACATAAAGCACAGCCATGACAAACAGTTGCTAACAATGGCCACAGGGCTGCAGCAAACACATGATACATAATATACCAAACATTGCATATCAAAACATAACATGAATACACAGGTAATAAGAGTGGCGACAACTGGAAGCCATAGCTGGAACAGCACACTGATCTTCTCTCCTTGAGATAGAGTGTGATTATCGACCAAATACGTTTGTCTGGAGATCCCCAGCCTCAAACTGGGTCTGTGCTTCCTGAGGCCTTTTGAGGTTAACCGGCACATTAATCCTGTGTCCTTCAGGCTCTGCTTGCTGTTTTATGTAAAACCCCAAAATTTTTTCCTGTCTCACTCCCCAAGTCGTGTTTCTCAAATGCTCCCCAGAAAACTGTGTCTCCCCTTTAAGCTGAAATCGGGAAGTCTTTTGGGGAAAGAGACTTGGGCCCAAAAAATTAAGAAGAAAGGTATTTCCTTATTGGGAAGGGGTTCGGGGCCCAGGAAAGATGGGAAGCCGGAGGGCAACATTATCCCCTGAACTTTGGCGAAGGTTTAGTCCCCTTTCTAGAAAAGGGGGGAGGCCTAAGGAGGGGGTAGTGTCACGATGGGCATTTGTCTTCACCCACGTCCTGTTTTTTTTACCGATCCACTACGCTTCCGCAGTTTTCTGCCTGTGCCTCCAATCTACCCGTTCATAGGACACGCATCGCCGGGGATATTTAAAAGGGGCGCAAAGGTATTGGGGAATTGCCGGGGACTAAATATTTTTCCGTTACTCTCGATTTCTCTCTGAACTGGTTGGGGTGTTTTGTTTTGTGGAAGTTTTGTTATATTTATCCCGCTATTCCCTGTCCCACTTTTTTTTTTTCCATTTTTTTCCCGACCCGTTGCCTGGCACCTGCCCTGACCTTTCTGCCTGTCCCTGACTATATCTCTGCCTAATTAATTTTGTACCACCCTGCCCCCCCCCCGCCACCGCAAGCAAGTCAGGTAGGAGCAACCTTTGGGGCTCTTGCCCCAAGAACAACCAATTGCATTTGGGCTCGATGAAGACCAAGAGGCTCCTTAGACTTTGCTCCCAGACATGGCTTATACCACCGCTTGTGATGATTCAGAGGATTCATCTCCAGGAATCCATTACATAAGGCAATGGTGGGAAAAAAAAGGTCACACAAAATATAGACAGTTTGGACACAATTTGTCCATTTTCACTCAGGGGTATACTCACTTTTGCTGCCAGAGATTTAGACATTGATAATTGTGTGTTAAGTTATTTTGAGGGCACACCAAATTTACACTGTTATACAGCCTGTCGACTGACTACTTTACATTTAAAGTGCCATATCTTCAATGTTGTCACAATAAAAAGATATAATACAATATTTACAAAAATGTGAGAGTTAAACTCACTTTTGTGAGATACTGTACCTCTTCTAAAAGGCTGCAACATATTCCATTGTTCATGTTTACAGTTTGATACGTTCCCCTGGTATTGCTGATAGTCACCCAATAAATAAAATGGTTGTGTGAGGTCACTGTCATCAGTATCAGAGCCACAGAGAGTTAATTTATGGTAACCACATTTGGACAGCAACATCATCAGATCTTTACCCAGAAAATACAATAAGTGTTTAATCCTTTGCAGTACTGCGGACAGCAACCTGACACACATTTTATGCATTGGATGTCTTGCAACATTTCCATTAAGCTCAAGAGCAGGAGAGGAAGCACATTCCTTTCTTTTCTGCCTCTAGAAGCTGCAGCAATAATTGTTGATAGGAATGGAGAGGTGGCCGGGATTCTTCTATCGAAGTCAATTGGAGTTCCGAGCAGCAGAGTTGCATGGTTCGGCTATATCAGTGTTTCTCAACTCCAGTCCTCAAGACCCACCAACAGGTCATGTTTTCAGGATCTCCCACTGAATAACAATAATTATATATCACCTGTGCAGAACGCACTGACCATAATCATATCACCAGTGCAATACTGAGGAAATCCTGAAAACTTGACCTGTTGGTGGGTCTTGAGGACCGGAGTTGAGAAACACTGGGCTATATTCTAAACTCCCATTGATTTTAATGGGAGTGTCCCAATTACCTCTCCATTCAGATTGCAGAGGTTTCAGGGATTGTTTTCAAGATAAGTGTGGGTCCCATCTCTGACATTGATGGTATGTCCTAGCTATATGCCATCAATGTCTGAATTAGGACAACCCCTTTAAGGACCCCTAAGACTTATCTGACCTACAAAAGTGCTAGAGGATCCTCCAGTGGGCCCAGGAACTAACACAATAGTGAGTGGTTAATACAACAGGGACCCAAAGGTCCAGCAGAAGACCACCTTATTTTGAAGCAGACTTTCAATCAATCATAAGAAGGGTCTGTTTCTTATGAGTTACATATGTCTAAAAATAAAAATGGGCTATGCTTTATATCCACAAAATCATGTTCTTTTTATATCAAGGGGGTATAACATTATGGCTAATCATTAGGATAATTCTTGATCATTTTGTGCAAACCTGTTTAGGGACATGAAGTTCAAGCATTTAGTCAGACTATTTAAATATGGGACAAGGTCACTGGTTAATTAACAAAATGTTATGATCTCATAAGATCCATCATGTCCTAGTTCTCAATTGAGCCAAAATCAGTAACAGAATGGGACTAATATTTCCTGCTTCCTTGATTCTAGAACTAAATAAATTACGTGACCTGATAGTGCCACTTCAGATAATAACAGCCTCTTTGCGCCACCAACCATGAGCTGTAGATTGGCAGCTCTAGTCTTTAGCAAGACATCTATAGTTAACCCAGTCCAAACCATACAATTATCTACGGTGCATTATCTGAAGGCACTGCGCCAGAATGTTGTATCCTATGCTGATCTCTATTCTATATGTAAAGGGTTAATAGAAAAGTAATGCTCTTTCATCTCTGGTCTTTGAAGCTAAATCTGATGATTGAAAAAAGCCAGGCTGCCTCAGAGAAAATGTCTTATGCAGATGAGAGACTAGTATTTAATTAGACAATGTAACGATCAAATTGATTAATGGGAAAAGTTTATAGCATTGCAAAAAGATAGTAAGCACATTATCTATTAGACTCCTATAACCTGGATATAACAAGCACATTGTTGGGGCAGAAACAGCCACACAAAAATTCATATTGTTGAGTCACATCACAATAACCTGCAGATTCCTATTGCAGTTACTATGGAGGATAAACTCTGGAAACCACCATACTTTTCCTCAGGGCTGTTACTGCCTTAAAGAGGGTTCTACTTTATCAGTGCATTTACCATCAGTTAAAAAAACTAGGTCACTGAATTTGTAGCAAAATTTCAAATCTTAACAGAAAATAATTATCTCCAAAATGTAAATTCTCATAGCACAATATGTTGGTGCTGTTTAAATGAGCTATTCACAGTCGAATCTATTAACTCCATCACCTAATATCCAAACTAACTGCTGGGTGCAGCATTGACAGCAGCTAGACCAGCTGGGAGTGACTCAATAAGGTCCTGTTAAGTTGTCAAAGGTATCTGGAGCCATGCTGACTGCAATGCATCCCACAGCCGCAGCAAGGTGCATGGAGGAGGATTCACAGAGTGAACATGATGATCGAGGTGCTCCCACAAACACTTGATTAGGTGCAAATCTGGGGAATTAGATGAGCCAGAGTACTTGGAATTCCTGGTCATGCTCTTCCAACCATTTCTAGCCATGTGATATGTCGCACGGTCTTCCTGGAAGATCCCATCCACATCAGGAAAGACAATCAGCATGTTTGTCTGCATATGATGTGCAAGAATGGATTCATACCCAAATGGGTTGGGAGTGCCTTCCATATGGATGACTGGGACAAGAAAACGCCACAAAAACATTCCCTAGAGCATAACACTGCCACCACCAGCTTGTGTTCTTCAAGCAGTGGTTGCAGGGTGTTTGCTCGCTGATGTTTCTTGCATGACACACCAATGTCCATCCGTTTAATGAAGAAAATGTGAGTCGTCAGAGAAAACAACCCTTTGCCAATCAGCAAAGGTCCAATTCTGATACTGTTGTGCAAATTGAAGCTTTTTCTGCTAACGCAGTGACATCCGTCTGCCTAGAAGCTCCAAATGCAAAAGAGTTCGCTAAACTGTGGTTTTAGACACACGTATGGTATACCCCTAGTTCATATTGGCAGTGAAGTGCCCCACTTCTCCACGTGTCAGACCACCCTTGTCCACCTTAAAGGGGTTGTCTCGCTACAAGGATTGATTTTTATTTTAAAGATCTTGCCAAAACAAGTCACTTTGCAATATGTGTCCATTAACAGTATCCTACCTATTCTGAGATATGCCCTCTTGTATGGGCTGCATCAGCTCCTCAGGTCACTATAGCTACAGACCTGTTTGATCTCTCCTGATAGGCTGCCAGCACTGGTTGCTATAGCTACAGACCTGGCTTCTACTGCAGCCTATTAGAAGCCAGTAAACACACCCCGAATTCAAAATGAAGTCAAGAAAACAGGACTGAGGTAAGATGAATCAATGTAGTGAGACAACACCTTTAATATCAGATGTTCACCTCTCTCATCAATGGCATCAATGATGCTCTGTAGTTTCCCCATTGCAATGGTGCCATTTGCCCACTTACAACACGCTTTCACCACAGCAGCACATGAACAGTTCACAAATTGCTGAATTTCAGAAAGACTGCAACACTTCATCTGAGATCCAATAATCATCCCTTTTGCAACTTATACCCATGACACCGCTGGCAATAAAACCCATACAAACGTTAAACCGGTGGAAAATTTAAATACATTGCTGCTATTCTTTCAACACGCATAAAATAAAGGTTTTTAGTGCACATTTTGATCAAATTGCATATGCCCACCTACTACATCAAGATAATCTCATCAAGTGGGTCCGTAACTCTAATGCCTATCCATGAAGCTAAAGCCATGAAACGTTCAGGGCAACAGGCTCCAAATATGTAATGGTTCATTTCCAAACACTCTAAAATAGACTTTAATGCAGTTTTCTATCGCGTCTAATTTCTTTACACTTCTCCATTTGCATTGATTTCTCTGTTGTGAATACAAATCAATGAGGAAAGAGAATACTATACATTACAATGATTGCCTTGTCACTACTTCCAATTACCTAACAAAGCTAAAGTGGAATCACTTGAACAAAGAGCTTTGGACAAGATGTCTGTGGACAGATTACTGCTCATAAACGGTTTAGGCACTTAATATCATATATAAGTCATTGAGATCATTTTGTCTACTCATAATGGAAGGATATAAAAATACTAATGTGATAGCTCAGAATGAAATGGTACATACAAGCTAAGGGATGAAAACACTTTCATGTTTAATGCACACAGGACAGATGTGCTGCAGAAATTTTCCACAGAAAATCCACAGGTAAATCCGTTGGTAAAAATCTGCAACAAATCATGATGATTTTGGTGCAGATCTAGCTGCAAATTTTAACCCATTCAAGTTAAAGTTGAAAATTCGAAGTAGGTCCGCAACAGAACTTGACATGCTGTGGATTTTAAAATACATACTACAGGTAGATTTCTATACAGGAACATTTAGATTTTCCATGTATAGATCCTCATAGAGCTACAGCAAATGCATCCCATGTACATTCACCAAGGGTACATTCACACCAGGCAGATCTGCTGTAGACTATGGTCTATGGTCTATCTGCAGATTTTAGTGCAGATCTTGTCTTCTCCCATTGAAGTCAGAGTAGAAATATTTGTAGTAAAAACAGATCCACAGTAAAATTCACAGCAGATCCGCCGTGTATGAACACATTTTAAAACTAGAATGGAGACCTTTTCACCTGTGGGATAAGCTATAGTTGTTTTGGGATCACTATACACTGAAAAATAAGGGGGCCACGGATATTGAATACAAACCGTTACCATCCAAAATATTTTTCTAATTTTGGGCTTTAGGGACCAATCATGTTTTTTTTGTTTTGTAGCAGTCAGGTGGCACACTTACTGGCATCATAACTCAATACTAAGTATGGCATCCTACCACTGGCTGTAGTGGTCATCTGTAGACAGATTGTAGACAAAGACTGTCAGGAACTGGACAACTAGACAACTCCTCAATGATTCTTCTTCTGTACCCTGTCACCAGTGTGCAGTTTACCATGCTGCTTCCTATGTTACTCTATGCATGATGCTGTGTCATTTTTGTGTTTATTTCTTTATGTATTGCAGTCACAGCAAATTAAAGAGGTTTTCTCAACACACTGAATAGCTTTAAACATGTAGGTAAAGATATACAGTATATAGACTATATCGAAATAGATTGCTGTTCTGATTTTGCTTATCTTCAGAGTTAGAGAAATACACAAACTTCCCTAGGTTTCTGACCATGTCTCTCTGTTCTAACAGCAGGGGCCAGAATGATTGGGCTTGTGACGTCAATACCTGCTGCATCTTATCAGCAGCACAGGAGCTTTTTTTATCTATGTTACTGACAAATTTCACCCCTTTAGAACTCTGTAGCATTGTGCCCTGCTATTTACACACTTATATTATCAAAGTTCCTGTAACAGAATAACAGAGCTAAAATGCCAATCACTGCTGTAGAACCACCCACAGCCTAACCAGGAAGTGAGAGTCTGAAAATGACTGTTAAAAGTAGGCTCTGTGATACAGCATGGTGAGAAAACCCCTTTATCATCCTTGCTGTGTGTGGACATATCATCTATAGGCCTGTGGTGAAAAATAAAAGTTTAGGTGTTAAAGATGTCAGTTTTCACAGGACCTAGAAACAATATATGTTTTTGCACATCAAAAAACCTTTTTGAAAAAACGACCATAGGTGCACACTGGTGTGGCAGTAACATACATACACATTCCAAAAACATTAGCACACTATCAACTAAAGAAACTATCAAAGGGGACATAGAAATTTTTGAAAAAGCATTTCTGCTGCCTAGGATACATGAAAAACTTTTGAGGTTCTTAGTTCACATTTTTGATCAAAATTGCTTAAGCCACCTCAGAAACTTCAACGGGACCTCAAATAAAGGTGGGTCCTACACTATTTTGTTACCTCTCTTTTGGGGTCTGTTCTCACCTACATACTTCAGGGAGTGAAGGCACCAGGTTCCAAATATACTGCATTGATTTAAAAGCCTGTGAAGGTGAGTGAAGTGCAAAAAAACTAAATGGAGGCAGCCACTCCTCCTTACATAAGCTAAAAACAATATATGGTTTTGCACATCAAAAAACCTTTTGTAAAAAACCAGCATAGGTGCACACTGGTGTGGCAGGAACACACAAACAAAATCCAAAAACAGTAGCACACTATCAACTAAAGAAACTATCAAAGGGGACATAGGAATTTTTGAAAAAGCATCTCAAAATTGCTTAAGCACACCTCCTTAAACTTCAACGGGAACTCATTGAGGTCCCGTTTAAGTTTCTGAGGTGGCTTAAGCAATTTTGATCAAAAATGTAAACTTAGAACCTCAAAAAATGTTCATGTATCCTAGATAGCAGAAATGCTTTTTCAAAAATTCCTATGTCCCCTTTGATAGTCCTCTTTAGTTGATAGTGTGCTGCTGTTTTTGGAATGTTTATGTATGTTGTCCCAAACCCCATGTGCACCTATGCTCGTTTTTTTCAAAAAATTTTTTGGAGTGAAAAACCATTATTGTTACAGTTATGAAAAGGAGGAGTGGCTCCTCCATTTTTTTTTTTTTGCACTCCACCCCCCTTTCACAGATTTTAAAATCAAGCAGTTATTAAAAGTGGTCCCCTTCACTCACTGAAGTATGGGGTCAGAACAACCCAAAAAAAGAGGGAAATAAATAGTGTAGGACCCCTACTGAGGTTCGTTGAAGTTTCGGAGGTGGGCTTAAGAGTTTTGATCAAAAATGTGGACTTAGAACCTAAAAAAATTGTTCATGTACCCAGATGCGAAATACTTTTTTAAAAATTCCTATGTCCCCTTTGATAGTTTCTTTAGTTGATAACGTGCTACTGTTTTTGGATGTGTATTTAAGTTCCCACAGGACACCGGTAGAAGGGGAACATTGAAGAAATTTTGGTACACTTAATTAAAAAAGCCAAACCAACCCTCTAGATAACTTTGATGTTATATGACCCTAAGCTAATTGCTCATTGATTGCTTTGGTTGAATGCTGTAAGTTAACTCACACAAATGTGTAAAAAAGTAGTTTTGAGCGATTTTATGACAAAGTTAAATCGGCAAGGTTTTTATGGTGATCAAAATTTTCCCCAGTCATGCGATAATTAAGGTTAAAATCGTGCATCTCTTTAAGATCGCCCCTTTTTCGGCGCTTCCTGTAATTTGGCGGCCAAAAAATCAGATTACAGAATAGGAGGGTAAGATGTGTGTGCGACGTCAGACTGGGATGTGTTGGTTGGATGGCTGGAAAAATCACATGACCTCGTTTTACATAGAACAGCTTTTTCCTTTTTCGCCTCAGTGCTTCAGGTTTCAAGTGATGGGACCTGCGTTTCCCTGTGGCCAAACAGCTCAGCAAATTTTTGTTTTTTTGCACAGAGAAACCTCTGCTATTAGCTTTGGCCCTTCCAATTTGTTACATTGGGGATTTGAAATTTTATGTAGTTAGTAGAGTTTTTAAAAACAAAATTTTACCGCTGTAAGTCACGGCGGGGGAGCGGGGGGGGGGGGGGGGGCCCCCGGGGGGGGCGAACACAGACAAGCTCTATTTTTTAAAGAACACTGGATAAAGTTCCCAAGACTTAGGTAGCATGTAGGGGAATTCTTTTTTTTAAAAAGTTTGCTATTGAAATTTTTTCCTGGATTTTGGGACCCTGAACTATTTTGGTAAAAATCATTTCTAGTAACTGCGGTCTCTTTGTTAGCTGAAAAAACTCCACTTTTTTTATTAGTTACATTTCGATAGGGTTAAATTTTTACCCATTACCCGTGAGGGTTTATCACCTTGCACAAAATTACAACCAGCAATTTGTAGTCGCACGGGTTTGTTTGTTGCCAAAAATACGGTATCATACGAAAACTCCAGTTACGTTTTTTTTTGATTTTGCGCACCCGCATGTTCATTGACCAGCTCTACGTAAATCTTAAAACAGCAATTCTATATTCCCCACAGGTGAATTGAAATGTGCAAAAAATACTGTTTTTTTTATCAAAACCTAACAGTTGCGTGTTTTTTCCTTTTGGCACTCGCATGTTCATTGACGCAGATCTCGTAAATCTTAAAAAGCAATTCTATATTCCACGGTGAATTAAAAGGTGAAAAAAATACGTTTATATATAAAATAAACTTTTCGTTTTTTTAAATTTTGCCCCACCAGCACTGTTATTGACGCAGCATTAGTAAATCTTTAAAACCCCAAAAAAATTTTATATTCACAACAGGTAAATTGAAAGGTGCAAAAAATACAGTGTATTATATCAAAACTAACAGTTAGTTTTTTTTGCTTTTGCGAAATCAGCACTGTTTCATTGACGCGATCTAGTAAATCTTAAAACAGCAATTTATATTTCACCAGGTGAATTGAAAGGTGAAAAAAATACGTTTATTATATCAAACATAACGTTAGTGTTTTTTACTTTTGCGCCTCGACTGTTCTTTGCGAGCATCTCGTAAATCTTAAAACGCAATTCTTTATTCCCCACAGGTAAATTGAAAGGTGCAAAAAAATACGTTTATTATATAAAAAAACAAAAACAGTTACGTTTTTTTTGACTTTTGCGCCCCGCACGTTCTTGACGCAGCTCTCGTAAATTTAAAATAGCAATTCTATATTCACCACGGGAAAATTAAAGGTGCAAAAAATACGTTTTTATATCAAAACATAACAGTTACGTGTTTTTTGATTTTTTGCGCCTCGCACTGTTCATTGACGCAGCATCTACGAAAATCTTAAAAACAGCAATTTATATTCCCCAAAGGTGAATTGAAAGGTGCAAAAAATCAGTTTATTATATCAAAAAATACAGTTCGTGTTTTTTATTTTTGCCCCCCCCACACTTTTATTGACGCAGCTCTGAAAATTTAAAAAATAGAAATTCTATATTCCCCACAGGTGTTTTAAAAGGGGTAAAAAAATACAGTTTATTATAAAAAAAATAACAGTTACGGTTTTTTGTTTTTGCGCACTCAGCATGTTCTTTTGAGCGCATTAGTAATTTTAAAAACAGCAATTCTATATTCCCACAGGTGAATTGAAAGGTGCAAAAAATACGTTTTTATTCAAAACAAACAGTTCGTGTTTTTTTGATTTTTGCGCCCCCACCCTGTTCATTGACGCAGCATTACGAAAATCTTAAAACAGCATTCTATATTCACCACAGGTAAATTTGAAAGGTGCAAAAATCCCGTTTATTATACCAAAAGATAACAAATAGTGTTTTTGGACTTTTCCGTCCGTTTTGTGATAGACACCTTGCAGTTAAATTTGAATCCAGAAATTTTTTTTTTGTTAGGGGATTTGAAAATGCTGTGATTTGCCCGTCTTTTAATAAGGGGGATTTCCCCAAAACTTTCCATACCTTCTAAAAATTTTTTTTTCTGAACAGGGAGCAAAATGCAGGGGTAAGCGAGCAAAGAGGGGGGTTTGCACATGGGGGTTGAGGTCGAGGAAGGTGCTCCTTCCAGTCCCGGCGACAACCGCTTCCCAAACGGATCGTCAGTTGCAGGCGTCGGCCTTCACGCTGGGTCGGGGCCCTGTGAATCTAAGTAATAAACATCGTCGCCAATCTGTCCTTCAGTGGTTAATGCAAAACTGCATTAGCTCTTACCTCTCGTCTCCCCGTAGGCAAAATGTCGTCATCGCATCATCAGCATCCGTCCAACAGAAGCACCCCAATGTCAACTCGGGGGTCCCCCCACTGTGGATAACCCCATTGTCTGAAGACCTCTTTGATGACAAAATGCGGTTGGGGGTCGAAGGGCATTTTTAAAAAAGTAAGAGGATGATTTAGTCTGTCGACGCCAGTTACTGATCCCTCAGAGGGGGTGAAGGAAGCGGTCAATCGGAAAAAAACCCCGGGGCGGCGGCAACGCCTTGCAGTTGCCCCTTGTTGTAGCCCGCGCTTCTGGATGAGAAAAGCAGGACGACCAAGTCACTTGTTGTGTGATGATGATGACGACATTGGGATCCACCCGGTCTTTTCCGCAGAAATTTGCTTGGGCGCTTCATCAGGGACAAGGAGGAAAACGATGGGTTAGTGTCAAAAAACGGGTGCCGCCAAAAAAGGGGGAGGGCGGTGCGAAGTCCGCTGATTTTGATTCCGCCCGCCACGGTCAGGCAACCCCGCTCCTCGCTTATCGCCGTCAAAAAAGGGCCAGGACCTCTCAAGCCTGGCCTTCTTTGAAGCAAGTCTTGATTCACCCCGCGGTCATATGCCGCCTTTGCCGTAAAAGCATAAATAAAGGCAAGAACCCTTTAAATGGTTAACCCCCCCAAAATGTTGTCACTGCGCGAAAGGGTTGAAATGGAGGGGGAAATTGGCCAAAAAAGGCCAGACCGAAGCCGAGCCTCAACCACTGTCACACCCTCGTCTCCCTCCCCCTCCTCCCCCCCCAAGCATTTCTCACTGCCCCTGTTTCAGAGTTGATCAGGGATCAGCCTCCGCTTTAGCCTCCACCTCGCCCCAGTACCCCGCACCCAGAGGCCCTCCCACCCCTCCTTCTGCCCGTTTGACGACCTGCCGCCGTTTTCACGGCCCTTAGCAGCCAGCCCTTTTGTCTTCCAGGTTTGGGAGCAGAAGAAAACTTTAACCCAAACCCCCCCAAAGCCAAAAGCCTGAACGTCGGCGTGCCGGCTTTTGGCCTTGGAATGTTGCCTTTCCGTTGGGGGGCACAGATGGGTTCCGCCACGTCATGGCCTCGCTTGCCCCCAATACCCGATGCCCCGGGAGATTTCTTTGCCAGAAAAACCGTCCCTGCCCCGGCCAGCCCCGTGTATCAAAATTTCAAGGGGTTGTTGCTCTGTGTCCGGAAAAAATCCAATCTCACCCAAAAACATGGACTGTAAGCACGGCCAAAGGCCATATTCTCTGTGACAGCTCATGGGTGAGTGGGTGGATGTTTTCTGGGGTGACGGTGGCTCTAGGCTCGGCGCACGCTCTTCAAAACCGCGGGATGGTGCGGGCTTTTCCCCAAGGTCCTTGGTGGGATCACGTGCCCAGAGGGCACCCCGGCCGGTTTTTTTAAAGTTGGGGGCCCCCCGGGGGGGAGGCTCTAAGCAACGAGACCCAGGCTGGCTGGGGGCAAAAACCTTGTGCAGGCAAGGTGGTGTGCGATAAGGCGAAATTACTGGCCGCCCTTAAAACGGTGGGTAGAGCAAACCCCCTTTCCTGGACATGTTGAACCTTGTCGTCCGAAATTTCAAAGAGCTACCGGGTTGGACTGCCTGTGAAGAAGGGGTCGGGTTGAGTTCGCACTTCCCCGTTCGCCCCGCTTTGTCCCGCCCGGCTGCTTTGCAGCGTCAGCTCGGCCCCCCGTCAACGTTTTTGTGGGGGTGGCAACACGCTGGAATTCCCAAACCCCCCCATGCTCCGGAATGTGGGGCGCGCAATGCCTTACGCGTACGAAGTGACACTGGCCTGAAAGCAGGGTACGGAATCGGGGGGTTGAACCCGAGAGTGGAGGCAGGGGAAAAAGCTCTGCCCATCCCTTTCCAGTTTTGAAGAAGCCACCAAATGGAGTGCGGACAATGCCCTTTCAGCATGGCTTGTGGTGATTTAGTTCTGGGAACGATCGTTGGAACTCTGAAAAACAGGTCCCCCCAGCGAGGAGGGGAGACGGACAAGATGCGGAACGGAGCCTTTCTCTCGTCAAATCCACAAGTCCCGACAGTTTCACAATTTCACGGTCTTCTTTGGCAGTGGTTTTGGGGTCCCGAGCTAGTGCAAAGGGGCGCTCAGCTTCGGGTGCATATTCAGGCAAGTCAGGGCTGTGTTGAAACTGTGCCGGGGGCGGGAGGAGGAGGGGAGGAGGAGGAGGTTTCCTAGACACCCATGTTACCGACGTCCCTCCTTGGAAAAAAGGTTGGCGCGAATTGAGGCGGAGGAGGAAATGAGGAAAAATCAGTTTGCTATGCCCCTCGACCCCCGAGGTTTGGGAAATCAAGGGTCATCTCTCACATGAGTGCTTTTATGCTCCCTTTCCCCCAACATGATCCCGCATTAAGGCCCTCAAAATGAACAACAGTTACTGGGTGGCCACCCTCCTGGACCCCGGTAAAAACAAAAAATCAGACTTTCCCTTTCCCCCCAACCCCAAAAAGAGAGTTAAAATGCAAAAGGGAAATGGAGACTTGTGATTGTCAACTGGAGACATCTGTTGGTTGCTTCACGTTCCCAAAGTCACGGGGAACAACATAGCGACGTGACAGCAGTAGAGTGCAAGTAGGGGTAGCGGCAGCAGAGGCAAGGGGGCAGAAGGGCCTAAAGGGGGGACCTCTGGCAAACTTTGTTTTCCCCCTCACCAACGCATGCAAGCAGGGCACCATCCAACACACAGAGATCGCTTAAAACATGGTGCACGAATATCTGCGTTCAACACCGATTTTTGCATTTGGGTTTCCCGGGCCCAAAAAGATTTTGGGTATCAAAAAGGACGAATGGCCCCAGCTGGCTGTCACGCATGAGGTGTTGTCCTGCCCAGGCCGCTATATCTGAGCGGGGCTTCGCACAGTGGAGGGTCATTACAGACAACGCATCCGGCTTTCCACAGATAATGTGGTCGTTGACTTTATCAAGTGAATCAGGGGATGGATCTCTGATAGTTGTGGCCCCAATTGCCCAGGTCACCCATTTGTTGCCCGGGTTACTTACATTCCTTTTCAAAAAGAAATGGTCCCCTTGAAAAAATTTTTTTTTAAAAAAAATCTTTCTTACTGCAATTTTTATTCTCTTTTCCAACAGTTCATTTTGATGGTTTTTCTGTGAGGAGGGCTGTAAAGACAGAAAGGGTTTTATGACAAAAACCCTATTCCATTTTTCTCCCTTTATCTTAAGAAGTTTTCGCATTGTCAATGGTTTTGAGGGCATGTTGCTGTAGAACAGCAATTATATGGTCCTTTGGAACAGAAATGTGGCTTCTAAGTGGATTTCTCCCTCACAATTTTTAATGTGGCTGAGAAATATATTTTTATTTTTTGGGTCATGCTGCTTTTAAATGCAGGAAATTTTTTTCTACAGGTCCATTATAAAAAAAGTTGTTTCTAACAGACATTTGTTTTCACAATTGACCAAGTGGTAAGGGGGATGCTTTGAATTTTTGGGGGGATTTTGCTGTGACATGCAGCTATACTAAGGTCCTATTTTAAAAAATGTTTTTTTAAACAGAATTGTTTTCACAATTGACCAAAGTGGTCAAAGGGGATGTTTGAAATTTTTTGGGGGCTTTTGTGTGAATGCAGTATTTCACAGGGCCCTTTTTTAAAAAATGTTGTTTTAAAGAATTTTTTTCTTCACAATTGTCAAGGTGGTAAGGGTGATGGTGCTGCAGAAACAGGGGTAGGTAGGACATGTTAATGGAACATATTGCAAAATACTTGTTTTTGCAAGATCTTTAACATAGTTCAATCCCCGTATTGAGACAAACCATTTAATACAATGAAAAAAAAAGGAAACAAAGACTGGTGGGTTCCATCCTATTTTAAAAAAAGTGTTTTTTAGATTAAAGTACTAAAAAAAAATTGCATGTCAAAAAAACTGTTAAAAAAATTCCCCTGAAATTTTACAAGGGGGGGTACAGGAAAACTTGACCGTGTAGGTTATTCGAGGACAGGGTATGGAGCACGGGCAGGGGAACAAAATACAGGACCTTTCCTCCGCCGTTGAGTAAAATAAAAAAAAGAATGCAGAAAAGGGGGACCTGGGGTAACAGGAGCGTTAACCCCCAGTATTTCCAAGTGAAGTCAATTGGTCCCCACTCAACGGAGGGGCAAGCCTCCCCCGGTATTGATGTGTACAGAGGAAGGTGGAGTTCTCAACTTCCCCTTCCCCACTCTGTTCAGCAGACATTTTTGTTGCTGCCTATCGGGCATTTTAAATGGTGTTAATAGATGACGGACGCCCGCCTGGGCTTTACCCCACCCCTTAACTCCGGCCTGGGTCGTGTGGGCCCCGGACAGGGATAGTCAATGTCCCGTGAAACTAAAATGGTGGGTTTAAAGACTCCTTTTTCCGGCCTTTTTTAAAAGTGGGGGTCTGCAGGTTTGGGGTCATGCTGTGGCCCCGGAAGTATAGTCTGTCCAGTGAAACTAAATGGTGTTGAAAAACTCCTTTTTTTCCGGACTTTTTAAATGTGGGGGTCATGCAGGTTTGGGGTCATGCTGTGGCCAGGACAGGATAGTCAATGTCCCAGTGAAATAAAATGGTGGTTGAAAGACTCCTTTTTCCGGGACTTTTTTTAAAAATGGGGGTCATGCAGGTTTGGGGGTCATGCTGTGGCCAGGACAGGGTTTGTCAATGTCCAGGAAACTAAAATGGTGGGTTTTAAAAACTCCTTTTTTCGGCACTTTTTAAAGTGGGGGGCATGCAGGTTTGGGGTATGCTGTGGCCCAGGAAGGGATAGTCAATGTCCCGTGAAAATAAAAAGGTGGGTTTTAAAACTCCTTTTTCCGGCACTTTTTAAATGGGGGGTCTGCAGGTTTGGGGGTCATGCTGTGGCCAGGGGCAGGTGTATAGTCAATGTCCCGTGAAATAAAAATGGTGGTTGAAAAACTCCTTTTTCCGGCACTTTTTAAAAGTGGGGGTCTGCAGGTTTGGGGTCATGCGTGGCCCGGACAGGTATAGTCAAAGTCCAGTGAAAAAAAATGGGGTTGAAAGATCCTTTTTCCGGCCTTTTTAAAAGTGGGGGGTCTGAGGTTTGGGGTCATGCTGTGGGGCCCGGCAGGTATGTCAATGTCCAGTGAAACTAAAATGGTGGTTTAAAGACTCCTTTTTCCCCGGGACTTTTTAAATGTGGGGTATGCAGGTTTGGGGCTCATGCTGTGGCCCCGGACAGGGATTCAATGTCCAGTGAAACTAAAAAGGTGGTTGAAAGACTCCTTTTTTTTGGGACTTTTTAAATGTGGGGGGTCATGCAGGTTTTGGGGTCATGCTGCGTTTTTCCAGGCAGGGGGTATTCAATGTCCAGTTCAAATAAAATGATGGTTCAAACTACTGCCTTCTGGCATTTTTTAAATTTTTGGGGGATGCAGGTTTAGGGCAGGTGTGGGACAAGAAGGGGTGTAAATGGTCTGTGAAATTTTTTTCTTGACTTTTATAAAATAGTGTGTTGCCTAAGATGTAGCCGTATCCATTTGATTTTTGGGGTTTTTAATTTAGCTTCTCCAGCCTTGTTGGGTGTAATAATGAAGGTGTTGTTGCTCTCCCATAGACTTTAATGGTCATCGCGCATAATCGATGCTCACTATCGAAAAAACCTTATCGATAGCGGCCGACTATCGACTATCGATCGATCTCGATAGCCAACGCAATCGCTCAACACTAGTAAAAAGCCCTAACACTAACCTCAATTTAGGGGTAAGGTATAAAAATAAATTAGTTTGAACCAGTGTTGAACTGAAAGGGATGTATATGACCAACATTAGAAACAGGCACTTATAGGAATGAAAAAACACACAACAAAAGCATAATAGTAATATTAAAAATATTATATATATATATATATATATAATATATATATTATTATATATATATATATATATATATATATATATATATATATTTATAATAATATTAATATTCAAACATAAAAGTGAGAATTACAAAACAGATACACACAGCCAAACAAGTATATAAAACAGCTAACATAAGGTTCAAGGATAAAGAACACGACGCCTTCAGAAATAACCAAAGGAAATCTCTATACAATACAGCATTTATGAGTTACAGTGTATATACCAGGAATTCACAGCATCCAAAGTTCTAAAACAACACATTTGCTCTGTTTTAGCGGAACATAGGGACCATTTATTCCTGTCGCCAGATTGGAGTTGGAAAGGAATTATTTCCCTAAAAAGAGGACAATTGGTTTCTACCTCATCATTATTATTATTATTATTTATTTTAAAGCGCCATTGATTCCAGGGCGCTGTACATTCGAGGGGGTTACATACATAACATAAGTCAAACGAGTACAATGATAAGTGATTAATGACAATTGGCACGACAGAGGGAGAGAGGACCCTACCCTCGAGAGCTGTCTTCCTCTGGATCAACACTATATGACAACAGGCTGAACTGGATGGACAGCTGTCTTTTTTTTGGCCTTACAAGCTATGTAAGTATGTAGCTATTGTCACCTTTTCTAACCGGGATGGCTAGAAACGTTTGGGTATGGCGGATCCTCTGGGCCCAGCGCGGGCGCAGATGGCAACACAGGCGGTGGGTAGCCGAAGTGCAGGACTGGATAGCCGGACACTGGTGACGGATAAACGGATGCTGTAGCTGTAGTCAGGTGACAGAGTCCCAGACAGGTAACTGAGGTATTACAGTAGCAGGAATCAGCAGGCAGTAACAGGAGCACAGTACATCAGGAAACAGCAGGGAAAACGGATGCGCTGGACACTGCAGGGTTAAATGCAGAAGTTCACAGGAACACTGGAAACCAGGGGGTTAACTCAGCAGGAGCTCCAGCAAACAGAGGTCGAGCTCAAAGGAAGAACATCAAGGAACTGAACCAGAGCACAGGGAGGAAGTTCCTTATGAAGGCAGGGGTCACAGGTCACTGACCAGGAAACAGGAACATTGTCTTTTTAAATACAGTGCAGTGCTGCGCTTGCCCCTAGAGGGAGCACATGTGCGCACAGGACGCCAGGGAGCTGGAGGAAGCAATGGAGACTCAAACCTGCCAGCAGGAGCGGCTGCAGGACTGGCAGGAGCCGGGACAGGTGAGTGAAAAGAGCCAGGGACACTAGAGGATGCCGCAGCAGCGGCCGGGTCACGGGAGACACGGGTGCACCGACGGTCCATAGCAGGGAACCGTGACAACTATGTAACACTGCATTAGAGTAAAAGAGCATTATTAAACAAAAATAATATAGACAGCCACCAAATATCACATTTGCACATAAAAATAGCTTGCAAATTCAATTACTAATAGCAGTTCATATAGTGGATAAGAATATAAACCATAGGCAGTATACACAGGACACCCCACCGGTATTGCCACAAGTCTGGCTTTCTCAGGGGTCTGCTGGGGGTGGTAAAGTGACCCTAAATATAGAACAAGTAATAAAGAAAATAACCAATGAAAACATACCTGCATTTCACAAAGAAATTGGAAAGTATAAAGCTATAGCATGGCATTCAGTAGTAAGGCAAAATGGTGTCCCAAAGGAAAAACCAAATTGGCATCGCAGCCCGGGTTTTCTAACTGGAGAATAAAACTGAACTACACATGTGTGAGGAAACAAGAGTAAGAGTGAGAGTGTTTGGTCAAGAAAAGTAATCACAGCACAAGCGTTATCAAAAATCTACTTGGCAAAAGTTTTGTCCGATAAAAAGAAAATGGATGGACATATATGAAGCAAGATACATGAAAACGAACAACGAGGAAAAATGCGTAGTTTTTTTAAAACCCAAAAAACCTCGAAGGATAAAAATTAGGGGATGGGCAAATTTTCTCAAAAATTAGGGAACGCTTTTAAAAAAACGCTTTTTCCAGGCTGCCGAGCCTGCAGAGTGCTTAGAACATTGTGCATGTTTAAAATGCAGAGGGAGTTTGGGTTTTGGTCTTTTACAAGTTTTTTTTTGTATGCCCCCGCACAGGGGGGGGGGGGGGGGGGGATGCAGCCGCTCTTAGAATCGCTTACAAAAAATTCCCTGGGCATTTTAAGGGGCAAAACTGTCAACAAAACTGAAGCGGGTAAGTAGCTGATAAAGTCATGGCAGCCCCAGCTGGAAAAAAACAGTGAGGGTCAGGTGGCAAAATCAGTGACAGAGTGTGGAGGTGACGGATGCGGCATCATCCCAGCAGTTTTGGTCGAGAGTGGACAATAACATTTTGGAGGGGGGCAAAACGGAGTGGCCATGGGTGGGACAATGAACGTGTGGAGGGCACGGCAGGAGCAACGCAGCAGCGAGATCAGCGTGGCACAATGAATTTTTGGAGGTGGCAAAACAGTAGTAGGCCACGAGTGGCACATTTGAGATTGGAGGTGCGGCAGGCAGATGGGGCAGAGGTGGGACAATGACACAGTGTGGGGGTCACGGCAGCGCTGGGTCAGACAGTTGCAAATAACATTTTTGGGGTGGCAAAACGTAGTAGGCCCCGGTGGGCACAAAAAAGAGGTGGAGGGGATGGGGCGCAGTGAGGTAGGAGTGGACAATGAAAAGTGTGGTGTCACGGCACCAGAGCCTCAACCCCAATTTTTGGTAGGCGTCAGGTAATGTAAAATTTAGCCCAAGGCATTGGTTTTGTGGAAATCCTGACAACCCGTTGATTCATTTTTTGCAAAGGTCGTTGTTCACATTTCCCATGGACAAGGGGGTTTCCCTTTGGGGTAACGATGGACCCCCCCGCACTGAACACCCACTTGATGCCACATACCGGGGGACAGCTTCTTACTGCAAAAATCGGGAAATTGCGGCCAACAAATCCGTTTGGTGCCAGTAGTCCAGGGATTTCTAACTGGGGTGGCAAAGTGCTCTGGCCAGGAAAGATGGAAAAGAAAACCCGCCCCCCTTCTGCGAGGTGGTGGAGCCTTGATGGCTGCAATGGCATGGTGCCACTGGCCGCCTGCCGCAGGGGCAGGATGGACCACCCCATCTGAGCCACGGTTCTAGGCCCCGGATGGTGCGTGCAGTTTGCCGCAGGGTGGGGCCCGTTTGCTGCTGGCCACGCTTATTTTTGCCACGATTGTAATATACCCCCTATTTTTGGTCCTTTTAGTGTCTTAGCAAAAAACTCCACACCGCCCCCAGTAGCTGATTTTACCCCCAATGATCCCCAAGAGTGGCTCTACCGCCCCTGCCTCGCCCCGAGCCCTGGTCGTATTTCTTGGCCCCCGGGCGGGTTTTCCCTCTTGGCCCCTTGGTCCTGACCCCACATGCAGCTACCCTGCTACTCACGGCCACAAACCACTTGCTGGGGAGCCCGTGCCCCCCACGCGCAACTGACGCCCTTTTCTCCTGAGATGTGAAACCCCCTTTTTTCACCCGGCTCCCAAGTGCGGTCGGCTACTCATCATCGATTTTGGTTTTATGCCACTGCTTTTCCTCATCACCCGGGCTTGGGGTGCAGAGGGCTGACCTCTACAACATTACCTCCCATGCCCCCTTTTCCCCATTATACTTTGGCCCCCTACTGCAAGAAGCAGGAGATATTGGCCCCATTTCTTCACTGCCAAGTAGCTGCAGACTGTTCTCCTCATCCTCGCTGTATAATGGCACTGAGCCCAGACCACATAGTAGATCTCTGGCTGAGGGAACCGGATGGGACAGAGGTGGGTTGAGGACAGGTGAGGGCCGCTGACCCACTCCTGGGTCATGCAAACTAAGGGTTGTGTCTGACATTCCCACCGACTCTTGGCTGGGGTTGTGAGATGTCATCTGGGAGGAAGTGGATGACCTAGTCAACCAATCAAGAACCATTGGGTTGCTGAATGGCTGCTAGATGACAGCGGCAGTTTGTGGCCTCACCGTGTGACCCTGCTGTGACGTCCCCTTGCTGTGCTGCGACTGGGCCTGCTCAGGAATGTTTGTGCCACTGCCACTCGCAGTTGAAGAGCGCTTGCCACCTCTGTCTGACATACTGTGTTGTTCTAAAATGTACAGACACTGTTTGATGAAGATTATCTGTATATGATAAATACACACCTGTATTTGACTCCAATGAACCACTAACAAGCTTGGGTAACCCTTGGATATATTGCGCTCCACAAATGGCCAGGAAAAATTTACTTGTATGTGCCGTTTTAAAAACACTGTGTATTTTACTGAATATAAAAGTACAAACAGGCTTAATTAACCTTCAGATATGAATTATGCTACAGGCAAAATTTATTTTTTGCTGGTGAAAAAGAACGTTTCTTTTACTAAGTACAACTGCAGAAAAATTCTTAGTTAACCATTGGATGTAAATTGCGCAAAAGAAAAGTGCTGCCAACAATTACCAGCTTTGTAGCGTGTTAAAACGGCGTGTATTTTATGGAACACAACAGCAGAAATACTTGTAATTAACCTTCAGATATGAATTATGCTACAGCCAAAATTTCTTCTTTGGCGGTGAAAAGGAACGTTTCTTTTAGTGACCACAACAGCAGAAAAAACGCCTTAATTAACCCCCGGATCTAATTGTGCAAAAAGAAATGAGCAACCAAAATGAAGTGATATTTTTGGGTTGTAAAAACGCTGTTTCTTTAACTGAATACAAAAGGAACAGGCTTAGATCCCCCTTGGATATTCAATGTGCTCAACAACTGAGCAGTTAGCATTAAAATGTATATGCAGCTGCATTGGACGCACACTGGACTTCAGTTCCAATACCCCACAATCAGAATTAGAACGTAAGAGAAGCAGTCTCTGAGACAAGCTGTGACACCACCAAAAAATCGCTGTATAAAAGTGAGTTCTTTAGTATGAGATATCATAAGCAGCAGCGGCAGCAGTTTCCCTACTCAGTACAGTGAGAGCGGTATGAGCTCCCAGCGTCGTGCCCGGACTTATATAGTGCGGGGGTGACGTCACAGAATTCCCGCCGGTCCCCTTTATTGGGTTCATCTCTGCAATGTCATGTAGGCTACGCCCTTTTTCCTCCCAGACTTCTTTGCCCCATGTAACGCCATGTGCTCGCAGCCAGTTTATCAATCAAAAGCACGCTTCGTTCCTGCGAATCACCCCAAACTTCGACTTCGTTAGAATCAATTCACCCATTTCTAATAAGAATGTGGTCCCAAATTAGGAAAAAATTTCGAGACATGAGCGCTCGGAGAAGCAATCTCACATAGTGATGTTTATATCTTCGAATGACTTCCATCTTTATTGTCAGGAAGTCCAGTTTATATAGGGTTTTTTTTTTACATAAGCAATCGTCACAGGCAGTCACGAGTCACATGACAGAAAAAATGCAGATTAGTTATCTCAGCAAAACATCTTCCATTAACCATTTCCTGATAAGGCTCTCCTGACAACAAAACGTCTTATTTTGTATACTTTAGACGTCAACACATTTTAGGTGACCTATAGATCTAGTACACAGAAGTCACATATAAGCATTTCTTCAAAGTCCCCCTTTTTGAGCATAAGTTAAGGGTTGATTTCTTTTTAAGTACTTCAATGTGGTTAAGCCACAGAGCCAGACTTTTTTCTTACATACTTCGTTTCAACTGCTGTGAAGGACGGCCTACATATTATAGGCTCATTACACATTGCGGGGTGGCCCATGCCCTGAAGCAAGGATCTCATACAACAACTGCAACTTGCCTTTTCTTCTTTTTACAGCATCTACTTATAGCATTAAGCATTTTATGCACATATATATTACTATTGTGAGCAGTACTCCCTGGATGATCATCTGGAGTATGCCAGTCTGTCACCTATATAGACTTTTGAAACAGTTTGCTTGGTTCAAGATTGACAAGGTTTCACCCCACCAGGAGTAAGTGGTATTCCACCATTGGTCCTGCTCTGGGTTTCCCTTCTTTCATCTGGATAGAAGGTGGACCATCACATAAGTTACCACTCACAAATGGATCAAAATCAGGCTCACAAATGGATCAAAATCAGTCTATGTCGCTTCAGTAAAAAATCTCTTCCCGCAAATCCTTTAGTAGATAAAATGGGTTTACTTTTTATCATTTATACACCATTTTCAAGACATTTTCATACAGTCAATAATAAAGTCAGATGTGCAACCTGTGAGTCCATGCAGTACATACAGTATCTTTCATTCATAGCCTGTATCCGATATATATCTCCCTCAACATCCCATACGGACTGTCAGGAAGAGGTACACAGCATTCATCATCTTCCTTTATTCATTGGGGGAGTGATCCTTTTGCAGTTGCTGGTGTGGACCCAGTTGTTTTTTCCCCTCTAGCTTCACTGAGGTTTCTGTTGTCATCAGGACTTGTAAGGGGCCATCTTACAGAGGTTTGAGGCTGCTTCTCATATGTCTTTTCAGGACCACCACGTCACCTGGTTCTAGGCTCTGGTTGTGTCTGCTCAGGTCGATGCTTGGATCTAGAATGGAATCAAATAAATGCTAATGTACTGCTTTGAGGTGTTTATGCGAAGACTGTACATAACCAATCATACTGCTGTATAGCATTTGTAAAGCCTGCTGGAAATAGGACTCTGTCTTTGGAGGGGTACCAAACAAGATCTAATAGAGAGACAATCCTGTCTTTTAATGAGGTCTGCAGCAAACTGAGGACTGGGCTAGTGGTAGGCTCTGGCCATAGCTTTCTTGTTTCTTCCATAGCTGTCTATAATTTTAGCTTTAAAATTCCATTTAATCATTTTACCTTTCCGTTGCTTCTTTTTTTGGTATCTGGTGGACTTCAGGTCAACCTGAAAAGAGGTCTACACAAACAAGGACATATTCATCTATCCCTACCTTGGGAAGTTGTATATAGTCAATTTGCACTCTTTGGAATGGGCCAATAACAATCTAATTTTCCAGTATTGTGTTTTGCACACATCATATAGTCTTGAGAGTCCAAGCACAGAGAAGCAAAATAAAGCAGCACTGATCCAAAGCCTTCACAGCACTTCCAATTTATCCACAATGGGTAGTATCACCTTTTCGTACTTTGCAAGAATGGTGGTGCTCAGCCACGAAAACAGATAAAGTCCAACCAGTAATTCACAGAAGAAGAAATTTAGCAGCACTCACTAATCTTCTATTCATATTTTTATTGTATGTAAAATTCCATTCCATCAAGTCAGGAGAAAACACATCTCATGGCATACGGCCGTGTCGCGTACTGAGATGCTTTCTCAAGGCATGACTAGTATTGTGTTTTGCACACATCATACAGTCTTAAGAGTACCAGCCTTTTGCAGGACTGAAGTCGAGTGCAACCCAATATTTGTCTAATAGGGAACACATAGCAGTCTTGGACTGGCGGGTAAGTCCATGGACTGCCTTTGCAATCAATGAGATGCAGAGTTTATTGCTGACACATCACTGGCCACCATTGTCATACAGGGGTAACAAGTGGATTATCGTACTCTTGGAATGTAACAGGAGGAACTGCAGTTTCCACCTGTCCCCCAATTACTTGGTGCAAGTAAGTATGGGATACAGGACAATTGCGGACTTTGATCAGGATGCCCCATAAATTGCACAAATCTCCATCCAGTCTGTATTTTGGGTGTCGCATACTTGGCAGGTCCAACGGGCCTCTAATACAGTGATGGCTTCTTACTAGGGTTTAGGTCCTTCTTATATTCCTTTTTCTCCTCATTGTAATTTTAACACTTGTATCGTACAGTATGTGATCACCTATAGTTGTCTCTCAGCAGACTCCTAGCCATACTTCTCGACGCCTTCTCCCATTTTTCTGCCTCTTCAGACAGGTTATCATGCAGCCAACCTCTGTGTTCCTTTGTGAAATGTTTCCACTTATCCTCATCTAGATAACCCTCCTTGGTCATTCCGTTCCCCTTAGTAATTTCCAACTGTTCTCAACTGTCTCTTTCCCTTCTCTCTCCTCTACTAAAATTAATGCAGTCTTTCCTTTCAGGGATTCATTCCCTTTGCCAAATGAGTTACACATGACTCATCCCACTGTCCACTAGGTCTGGCCCACAAGGCACTTCAACACCCTAATGGCTTAAGTCACTGTACCCCATAGTACAAAATATGCGCACATATTTTGAACTCTGGATTTTGATTAAAGGAAGACTTATGCTGACGTCTTTTGCTTCATAATTTTTGGACTATTGGAGTTGGGAGTCTTGCTATCCTGCCTATAAACTGTCTTTCTACTTTGGAGCTCTACACCATAGTGTCACACATATGTAGTTCCTCCTCCCTCGGACAAGATTCCACCATCCATTCCTTTTGGTACAACTAGCCAAGCTAGTTCTTCCTCCCTCGGACAAGATTCCACCATCTTATCTTTCTGGTACAGCTAACCTACCTAGCACCTCTTCCTTTGGACAAGATCCAGCCAACTAGATCAAATGAGCTGTTTGAAATCCCTTTTTCTTGTCAATCAGTACTCTCCAGAATAACCACACAATAAACAACAAAAAAAGAAAGATGCAATTCAGAATCACTATGCTGTCAATGTCTATTTTACTCATTTCTAGGGACAGTCATTCTCTTCTTCGAGACTTCCTTCAATCTACACACACAGGGCGACATGTATGATCGGGATTTGCGCCTGTTTTCTGGTGAAAACGGCGCCTCACCGATCCGAATCCCCTGTCGGACGCAGGGATGCGATGTTCGGCACAACCTTCACCACTTTCGGATGCGCCTAACATGAAGGGGCGTGCAATGGGCGCGGTTTGGGCGTTCTGGGGCGGGATGTGGCACATTCAAATACTTCGAGGCATGCATGATCGCAGCTCGGCAAAGTGCGGCGCATTGCAGCGCTCACCAGCTCCAACAGGCAGACCTAGTTGAAGTTGGTCTAAATGAGCCGGTGGAGACGAAGTGAAGCGAGAACGTAACATGAGAGGAAACATATAGAAGATCGCAAAAGAAATCCATCTCAGCTCTCAGCTCCGGGAGGCATGGAGTATGATTTCCAAAAAAAACGTTTTTATTAGGTGTAAATACATTATCAGAAAAGAGCTCAAACCTTCTAAAAAAATAAAAAAAAATCCTTTAGAAAAATCAGAATGGCGCAACATCAGGAATTAGGATCTTGGAAATTGCCGGGAAATCAGTAAATTTAAATTCTGTAAGCGCTTTTTCATTGGGCGGCAGAAAAAACCAGCCAATCAGAATAGGAGCGACAGTGAACCATTATAAGCTATGGAGAAGTATTGCCTAATCAAATGAAAAGGCGGGGGGCAGTTCAAAAATACAGTAAAAAAGGCAGAAAAGAGTGATTGGTAAAACTAGCGGGGGTTTGGGGAAAACCCCGGGGAAAATTCAAAATTTGGGGAGCGCCAGTAAACCATTTTTAACCCGGGAAAAAAAAGTTTTAAAAAAAATCAAATGAAAGTGGGGGGCCCAGTTAAAAATACAGTAAAAAGGAGGAAAAGAGCGGGTTTTGGGTTTGAGCTAGGGGGGCTTAGTTTATCCCGGCCAATCAGAGCGCGAGTACTTTTTTCCCATTGTAGTCTATGGGGGAAATGGGTCAATAAAATTTTCGGCCTCGGGCCCCGTGCGGCATGGAGTTGATTAAAAAAAAAATTTTTTTTTTAATTAGGTTAAAATATTATCTGAAAAACCCCAAAACCCTTTTCTAAAAAATAAATCAATTTAAATCACTAACAACGCGTTTGTTCCGTCGTCGGGGTTACATCGGGGAATCGGGATTTTGGGAAAAACTGCCGGGAAATCCCAGTAATTAAAATTCTGTAAGCTTTCTCATTGGTGGGCCCTTAAACCCCACCCAATAGAATAGGGGGAAAATTTTGACCCATTATAACCAGGGGAAAAGTATTAAACCAAATTTACATAAAAAGGGGGGGCATTTCCCAAAATACGAAAAAAGGGCAGAAAAAGGGGTTTTGGGGTTGAACAAAGGGGGGGCTTTGGTATCCCAGCCAATCAGAGCATGGCATTTCCCCACTGCTTTCACTTTTGTTTGTGTGGGGAAAGGTCCCTGCGTGATGATGATAAAGATGATATCTCTTATAAAAAAACCCCAATTTTTATACGCGTTTTTTTGGGGGGTTTGTCACACTTTTTCCCCTGGGGTGCTTTCTTTCGTTCAAATTTTTGATTTTGTGGGGTATTGGATCTGAAGTCCAGTGTGGCCCAATCAGTGAAATTATCATTTTAATGTTATCTGCTCAGTTTTTGGGAAAAATTTGAATACCCAAAGGGTTTAAATCTAAAGCTGTTCCTTTTGTATTCTTTTGAAACAGGTTTTTACAATCCAAATCCCCTTTAAATTTTTTTTTTTGTAATTTTTCTTTTGTGCTTTTTAGATCCAGGGGTTTTTAAATTACCGTTTTTTCTTTTTTTGTTGTCCGGAAAAAGAAAAGGTGTTTTTCAAACACCAAAGAGAAATTTTGGCTTTGTAGAAAATTCCTATCCGAAGGTTTTTGTTTGAGTTTTTGTTGTTGTGCTCCTTTTAAAATACACCCGTTTTAACACGTAAAAAAAGTGGTAAATTTTTGGGAGCAAACATTTTTTTTGCCAATTACACCCAAAGGGGTTAAATTTAAGAAATTTTACTGCAGTTGTACTCAAAAGAAACTTTTTTTAACACCAAAGAAGAAATTTTGGCGTAGCATAATTCATACCCAAGGGGAATTAACCCTGTTTGTGCTTTTATATTCAGAAAAATACACAGTGTTTTTAAACCAATACAAGTAAATTTTTCCGGGCCCATTTGTGGAGGAAAATTTTATATCCAAAGGGTTCCCCAAGCTTGTTATGGGTTCATTTGGGGGTCAAATACGGGTGTTATTTTTTTTTACAGATATCTTCATTAAAAGATTGTAATTTTAGAACAAACAGTATGTCAGAAGAAGGTGGCAGGCTCTTCCACCGCATGGCAGTCACAAACATTCTGGGCAGGCCAGTCCAACAGCAAGGGGGATTGCAGCGGGGGTCACTCGGGAGGACAACTGCCGCTGTCATCTAGCGGCGGGTGTTGTTCAGAAACCCCAAGGGTTTTTGATTGGTTGACTAGTTTTTCCACTTCCCCCAGAGACATTGAAAACCCCAGCCGAGTTGGTGGGAAAACGCAGACAAAACCTTAGTTGGCAGGCCCGGGAGGGGCAGCGGCCCTCACTGTCCTCAACCCCCACTCCCATCCGGTTTCCCCTCAGCCGAGACTATATGTGGTCGGGGCTCAGCGCCACTATACCGGGGAAAAACAATTTGGGACGTCGCATATTTGCAACGAAGGGTGGGGCAGAACCCCTGTTCTATCATATTGAGTGGGGATGGATGGGAGGTTTTTTGGCAAGCGGTAAGCCTCTGCTACCAAGACCTTTGAGGGGGAAAGCATAACAATCAAACACATGAAGTATAAAGGGTGGATTGAATCCAGTTTTGCATTACACGTTTGTTCAATGCAGGTAGGGAAATTGAACGAGGAAAATTAATACGGGGAAAAGTTTTAGGTGCTTTTTTTGCATTCTTTTCCATTGTTGATGAATTCATACAAAACGGAAGGGGACAGAAAAAAAAGAAGCAAAAGAAAATCGAAAAACGGGGCTTTATAAAAAAAAAAGGGGGGGCCCTCCCTTTTTAAACGGTGGAAAAAGGGGGGGCCCTCCCCTGTTAACGGGGAAAAAAAAAAGGGGAGGCCCCCCCCTGTTAACGGTGGAAAAAGGGGGAGGCCCCCCCCTGTTAACGGTGGAAAAAAGGGGAGGCCCCTCCCCTGTTAAGGTGGAAAAAGGGAGCCCCCCCCTGTTAATGGGGGGAAAAGGGGGCCCCCCCCTGTTAACGGTGAAAAGGGGGGGCCTCCCCTGTTCCCTGTTATCAATTTTCCCCTGTTCTATAATTTCCCTGTTAATTATTTTTTCCCTGTTATCAATTTTCCCCCCTGTTCAAAAATTTCCCCGGGAAATATATTTTTTTCTGTTCATAAATTTTCCCCCTTTTTAATATTTCCCCCTTTTAATATATTATCCTGTTCATAAATTTCCCCCGTTCAATATTCCCCCCTTTTAAATATATTTATTCCTTTTCATAATTTCCCCCTTTTCATCATTCCTGTCTGCCGTTACCCGACCTTTTGCTACGTTCCTGATCTGAATCTCCCCCGCCTGCCCGATTTTGGGCCTGGCTTGATGATTTTCCCTTTACGTTCTGTACCTCGCTTGCCTCGGTCCCACCCAAGTGTCGCCAGGGGTAGCGACCTGGTAGGACCCCCGCCCAGAAGTCCATCCCCATGCGGGGGCCCGGGTTAAAAAACGGGCCTACTTAGCCCCCGTCCAGGGCGTGGCAGCCCCCCACTTTGGTGGTCCAGAAAGCCACTACCCGTGTCGTTACAATGGCAAAATTGAATGCCAATTTTCCTGTCAGTTCTTTAAATGGTGCAGACCCACTTGAAAAGGGGGGACTACAGTACACCAACTTGGACAGGGCAGGGTCAGCTTTGCATTAGGGATGGCTAGAGCATACTGCTGTCTCTTGGAATCTTCTCATAAAAGATGCTGGCCCTGGGCCCGAGGAGAGGAGTATTGGACGGTGTGAGTAATAGACAGGGGTTGTCTTTGGCAGAGGTGTGAAGCCCTTTTTGCTGAAATGGGAGGGTGCCACTGGGTCCAGCTTTGGGACAGGATGGACCACCACATCTAAAAAAAGTAGGTGACACTGAGATGTTGATGCAGGCCCTGGTCCAACGTTAGGTCCCCGGCGTTTACTTTGCCCCCAGATTTTAATATAGTTTGTTAACCCCCTTGGGGTTGTCAAAACTGCACACCGGATAGGTGATTTTACCCCCAAAGGCGCAATGATGACTGTTACTGCCCCGACCCGGTGAGCCCTGTTCGCTAAAATTTTTTTTTGGGAAAACCCCAAAGTGGGGGGGGTTGGGGCCAAAAAAACGTGGCCGGGGTTTCCCCCAACCTCGCACTCTGCCCCCTGTGATCCCCCCCACACTACCGATTAGGCTGCGCCCCCTCCCTGACCCGAAGGGTCGCTTCTTCTCCCCCCTATAAAAATGATGAACCCTTGTTTACATTTGGTTGGGTCAATAGCATCACATGGCTTTTTAAAAAAAACCAAAATGCTGATGACACCCCAAATTTTAAACTCCGGCCCAACATTAACTTCTACTGTCCCCAATACAAGATTGTCTTGTCCAAGCCCCTTTTTCTCCTCCCTCTCCTAAAACTTAAGTAGTGAAAAACGGAATGCTTTCCGGGCCGGGACAAAGGTAGTAGGGTAGCGACCTCGTGGGTCCCATTCATCCCCCGGGAGAAAAGGGGAAAAGCGGGCCATATTTTCCATTTGGGCACACTGAAGTTGCCCGGGGGCCCCCCAGTATAGGGCCCCAAGGGGTTGTTGTCCCAGAAATACAGAAACTACCTGGATCCCCTTTGGCTAACTTTGCTTATTTAATGTTCATGTGATTTTAGACATGCAAACAGTTAAAACTTGGGGGAGAAGGGAAAAAAAGGCTCCTGCCTGCCAAATGTTTTTGCCTAGGATGCCGGTGTCCAATATAAGTGGGGTGATAATTTGGGTTTGCTTGGGGGGGAAAGGGGAGCTGGGCATGGCAATGTGATGATGTATGTAGTGGGGAGGGCCCATGCAGGCCCTGCCCAGGGGCCCAAATTTGTTAAGACGGCTTTGGGGCCAGGGGCATGGAGGCACTGAATTTTCCATTTGGGGGGGGACTTTATGCCTTGTTTTTTTAAATAGGGCACCAGAAAAATTTCCCCGTCGCCTGTTCTCTGGCTCCCATTGCGATCGCTAATCGATTTGTTTCCTGTCACCGTCGTCTTCCTTAACGGTGTTCTGTACAAAACCTGACCCCGCAACATAACCTCCCATTGCAACTCTCCCCATCACTTTTGCCCCGGGTTTTCCCACCCCCTTTCGCCCACGTCCTTAAATAGTTGGTCCTCACTGTATAGTGGGCAGGGGCCACAGACTAGTTTCTGGCTGTTGGGGAAATGAAGGAAAAGAGGGGGGTTGAGGACATGAGGCCCCCCACCCGCTCCCGGCCCCGCCCAAATAGGGTTGTGTTGACAAACCCACCACCTTTGGGGGGTTGTAAGGTATCTGGGAAAAGTGTAGAACTAGTGTGTGGTCAAAACATGGCCGGTAGATGACAACCCATGCTGGGCCTGCAGGGTGACTCCTACTGTGACGTCCCCCCACTGGCTGCGATCTTGGTGGCTCCCCGGGAACCTACTACTGTGGTTCCTTGACGTTTCGTAGGGTTGTAGCCCATTGCTTGTTTTTTTTCCCCGTGACTTTATCAGGCTGCATTCCTGCTTCGTTTTTTGGCAGTTTTGCCCGGGAATTTTAGAGTGAAGCGATTCTAAGAGCGGCGGCAGTCATTGCGTTCTACTAAAACCAAAATTTATGAAACCAAACCAAACTCCCCTTTATATTTGGGGATTTCACAATGTTCTACCACCCTAAAGGGTCTGTGCAGCTGGAAATGCTTTTTTTAATGAATTATCCCCAAGTAAATTCGGACGAAAGAATTTTTTGAAAATTCGTTGAGTCGGCGAATAATTTTTGAGAAATTCGCCCCTTTAAATAATCCATTTTTCCCCCCTCACCCCGGACAAGGAAATCAAGACAGGGGGGGACAGAATTGTAATGAAAAAAAAAGTTTTTATCTTAACAGTTGTTTTTTCTGTTGTTTAAGTAACGGGGCTTCCTCGCTTGTCCGGTTGACCCCTATTTATGCTTTCCTTTTGCATCATGATCTCCTATGAACCTAGAATTTTCCAGTAAATTCATTTAAAGTTTAAATTGGTTTGTAAGAAAAAAAAAGAAGTTTAAAGGTATATGCCTGGTAGTTTTAGATTTAAAATGGTGAGTGAGCAGATTTATGCCCCACCCAAACTCACTGGTGCTCACTTAGTCTAATGTACTTTGTGTCCCTGTTTTTTCCGTAACTTGAGATCTCTATTTCTATTTACAATTCATAACAACTAAAATATTTAGAGCAGGGAAAAAGATAAACTGAGCAATGAAGTATTTGGGCATGCCAAGCAAATATTAACTTTTTTTAAAAATTTTTTTTACGATTAACTTTTTTATTTTGCTTTTTTTTAAACTATATGGTATAACGATAAATGTTATGTTTTTACTGGATTACACTACTGAACTCTATGAGTATTCCTTCAGAACAGGGGCGTAGTTAAAGACTCATGGCCCGGATGCAAAACTTCAGCTTAGCCATCTCTACACCCAGATACCGGATGTGGATCAATACTTTTCAAAAACAGTTTGACATTGACATTTGGCAGTTTAGTGAACTGCAGTAAATTATTTCTATTTAAAAGGATTTTCTAACTGACATGTTATCTATATTCTTCAGGTCAGTATGTATACAAGGGCCACATTATCAGCATATGTCCCCACTATATAGTGACTAATACCACCATAATGTTACTGACCAAACCAGTATACATAGTTACATAGTTAGTACGGTTGAAAGTAGAAACGTGTACATCAAGTTCAACCAAGGGTGGGGAAAATGTGGGTGAGGGAGAGAGACAAGGACATTAAGCCCAGCCTCACCACTGGTTAATGCCCTGGAACCCACAAGGCAAGAACCAATCTGCTCCAGTGGAGACCGTATTTCTGACCCCAGAGCCGTCACCAGCCAGGATCCAGAATTTTACATAGCTATGTACGCATTAATATTCTTTAGTTCCAGGTAGGTATCTAAGCCTTTCTTGAAACTCTCTACAGTTCCAGCCGTGACCAGCTCCTCAGACAGACCAGCTCCTCAGGCAGGCTATTCCACAGATTTACAGTTCTTACAGTGAAGAACGCTTTTCTCCTCTGGAGATTGAATCCTTTTTTCTCAGTAACATCAATATACAAGGAACAAATAATATCCCACATAGCAGTATCATAAAGTGACAAATTCCACCATACTGAAACCACTATTACCACCATAAAGTGAACATATAGTGGTAGATACCAGTTTACACAGGATCTGTAGACTGTATATTACCTCCATACAGTGGTAGATACCAGTGTACACAGGCTATGCAGACTGTATACTACCTCCATACAGTGACCATATAGAGGTTTTTACCAGTGTACACGGGCGCTAAACACATAAGTGATTAACATGCAGTTACACTTAGGGACTCACAGATGACATATTTTCTGATTAGTTGTTTTCTCTTTTCTTTCTTCGTCCAGTCCAGACTACCATGTCCTCTTCTCCTGGCCACAACTCTTCCCTGCAGAGTTTATCACACAAACATGTTAGACTCCAAACACTGAAAGTTCCCCCAACCAACTATAGGACCCTCATTTGTGCCACCAGTAGGTGGGAACACACCCCATGTAGTAGCCCCCCAAATTAGGCAGGCAGATAAGTAGATTAGACCCTAAAAATTCCTATTAAGTAGGTAAAGACCCCCCTTCAATATAGGGTTCCCCTGAGTTGGTCAGGATATAGGAGCCCTCCATTAGGTAGTTGAAGGGAACCTTTTACTGAAGGGAGACTTTACCTACTTAATATCTGACTGAAATATCTAAATTTTTAGGCTCTAATCTACCTAAAAGGGGCGTAGATAAGGTGGTATATCGGGTCACCTCAGTAGGTATGTATATAAGGCTCCCCTCCTAAGTACGTACATAGGCCCCCAGTAGGTATGTATAAAGGCCCTCCCCCAATAAGTTGGCATGTAGGGTTCCCCAGCAGATAGGTAAGTATATAGGTCCCCTAGTAGATACAGTAGATAGGTATATAGGGCCCCTTCTAGTAAGTATGTATAAAGGGCCCTCTCTAGTATGTAGATATATAGGATCCCCTCTAATAAGTTGATATATAGGACCACAAGAGGTAGGTATATATGGTACCCAGTAGGTAAGCACGTACATAGGACCCCCGGTAGGAGGTCAAAGCTCCATTCGGCCAGAGCCGAAAGAAAACAGAAGTCCAGTGAAGAGAAGTAGAGGTGAGAAATTTTTGTTTAATTTTACCCTTAAACCACACTGCATGTTAAAAAAAGGGAGGTGGATAATTCCTTTAAGCTCATACTGACACCTCCTGTGACTTTTTATTGGTAAGATTCTTTGTGATCATTGAGAGATCATAGAATTTTGAAGAGCAAGGAACAATAAAGGGGTTTTCCAAGACTTTTAAAAACTTTTCTACCACCTCCCATTGTACTAAAATAGAAAAAGAACCATGCTTATCTCCCCCATCACTTTCGTTCCAATTCTGTCAGAGCTCCAGTTCTCCCCACTCACCAGTTCCTCACTGATGACAACAAGTTCATGGTTCACATAATGCTAAAACTCATCTCTGGCCTCAGAATATGACACAGAGGCCAGTGATTGGCTGCAGTATCATGTGATCCATAAATGTGATGTCATCAAGGATCGGGGAAGGGTGGGGGACACTTTAAGAGCACTATAGGAAACGAAATGAAAGCACTGATTGGTTGCTTTTGGCAACAAAGTCTTAGACCTAGACAGTTTTCATACATGAGAACCTAAGAGTAAAAACATTTTTACTTTTCTGTCCATGAAGCTGTGTGAGCGTTTTAGACTAAAAAGCAGCCCTGGCACATAAGTTTTCCCTTAGTTAATCACCTTGCCACTTTCTAAAATAAACAACACTATAAACACAAGCAAGAAAGTAAAAGTTAAAGCCCTAATCACAGGGTAAGGGGCAGGGGAATATCACTGTTACAATCAGGGCCAAGTGCACACTGC
Source organism: Phyllomedusa bahiana (assembly GCA_025379985.1). Lineage (NCBI taxonomy): Eukaryota > Metazoa > Chordata > Amphibia > Anura > Hylidae > Phyllomedusa > Phyllomedusa bahiana. Next base: position 23,676 of record JAODAL010013361.1, on the reverse strand, counting down.
TGATAAAACCTAAAATACATATAAAAACCACACATAATGGGCAAATACCAGCTCAGGTTGCATCACATAACAGTGAATTCAGCACTGATCCAACACAGAAGCAAAATAACCCCTGACATCCAAGGTCTTACAGGAGACGTCTTCTCTGATGAATCATCTTCATCTCTTATGAGAATCATTCTCTTTCCCTTTTTTTCTCTATCCAACTCAGGATGCCATAACAACTTCTCCTGGGCAAGACTTGTCACTTCAGAATTTACCACTTTTCCAGCACTTTCCTACTGATTCCTATCTCTGTACAAATACACTATCCATAGAGCCCTAATAATGATCCCCCTTGTCAAGATGACTATAGGGTTCCTGTCTTGTGACCCCATGTAGTAGGTTTGTACACCGCAAATCAGATTGGCAGAAAGGTGGAGCCACTTTTATATAGGCATACCCCAATTAGGCAGTTATATAGGCCCCCATTAGGTAAGTGAATAGACCCACAGAAGGCATATAGGCTCACTGTAGGTACAAAGGACCCCTGTAGGTAGATAGGTTTATATGTCCCCTGTAGATAGATAGGTGAATTTATACACCCCTATAGGTAGATAGTTAAATCTTGCCCCCTATTGGTAGATGAGTAGTTATATATATACCCCCTGTAGGTAGGTAGGTTTATATGCCTCTTGTAGGTAAATAGGTATGTGTACCTGACCCCGATAGATAGATAAATAGATAGATAGATAGATAGATAGATATGGCACCTGTAGTTAGATAGGCAAGTACATATGCATCCTGTAGGTATATATGCCTCTCTGTAGGTAAATAAGTATATGTAGATCTTGTAGTTAGATAGGTGGCTGTATAAGCCCCATCTAGGTAGATAGGCAGATGTATATGCCCTCTCTGGGTAGGCATATATGCCCCTGGTAAGTAGATAGGTAGGAATATATGCCCCTGTAAGTAGGTAGTTATATATGATCTCTGTAGGTAAATAGACTTGTATATATGCACCCTGTAGGTAGATAAATAGGTATAAATGGCACTCTTTAGGTTGATATGCAGGTATATATGCCTGTTGTAGGTAGATAGGTATGTATATATGGCCCAAGTAGGCAGACAGATATATATGGCTCCTATAGGTAGATCTAAGAAATCAGGTGACTGACTTGGCCATTCAAGAATATTCCACTTCTTTGCTTTAATAAACTCCTGGATTGCTTTGGCTTTATGTTTTGGGTCCATTTGTATTATGAAATGCCCACCAATTAGTTTGGCTGCATTTGGCTGGATTGGAGCACACAGAATGTCTCTGAATACCTCAGAATTCATCTGGCTGCTTCTGTCCTGTGTCACATTATTAATAAACACTAGTGACCCAGTGCTAATGGCAACTATGCATGCCCAAGTCATCATACTGCCTCTGTTGTGTTTTACAGATGATGTGGTATGCTTATGATCATGAGCTGTAACACGTCTTCACCATACTTTTTTTTTCCAACACTCTGATAGAGGTTGATCTTGGTTTCATCTGTCCAAAGAATGTTCTTCCAGAACTGTGCTGGATTTTTTAGATGTTTAGATAGTCCAATCTAGCCTTTTATTCTTGAGGCTTATGAGTGGCTTGCACCGTGCAGTGAACTCTCTGTATTTACTTTCATGCAGGCTTCTCTTTATGGTAGATTTGGATATTGATAAGCCTACATTGTGGAGAGTATTCAGAGACATATTGTGTGCTCAGACTCAGCCAAATGCAGCCAAACTGATTGGTCAGCATTTCATAATACAGATCGACAATGACCCAAAACATAAAGCCAAAGCAACCCAGAGGTTTATTAAAGCAAAGAAGTGAAATATTCTTGAATGGCCAAGTCAGTCACCTGATCTCCACCCAATTGAGCCTGCATTTCACTTGTTAAAGACTAAACTTCAGACACACAGGCCCACAAACATACAGCAACTGAAAACCGCTGCAGTAAAGGTCTGGCAGAGCATTAAAAGGGAGGAAACACAGCGTCTGGTGATGTCCATGAGTTCAAGATTTCAGGCAGTCATGGCCAACAAAAGGTTTATTAGAAATACCATTTTATTTACAATTATTTAATTTGTCCAATTACTTTCGGTTCCTTTAAAAACAGAGTGGCACATGCAGGGCCGGACTGGGACCAAAAAGCAGCCCTGGTACACAAACCTCACCAGCCCTCATGAAAAAATGCCCCCATCTCAAAACAATGTGTCGTGATGGATTCTGCTTTACTTTATCACACCTTTTAAATATGTAAAACTCACTAATATTACATAAGAAACCAGCATAAAATAGATTATAAATTAAACACCTTATCACATGGTCAAGGACTGGGGGCACACTTGCTCTTTTAGCCAAGACAAATGTAGGCTACCACTATGCACCAACATAATCAATAATAGCAGCATGTAGTGACCATACCACATAGTAGCTAAATACTACTTCTACATTGCTTGTCTACAGAGTATCATCACCCTGCAGACTATGCAAGAAACTAGAAAACCATATTCGCGGCCAAAATACATAACAATTGAAGAGAACCTGTGACACCTTCTGACTCTTTTGGAAAATGCTATTTTTTCCCCCATGAAATAACAATTCTTAAAAATCTTCTCTTATTAAATTCAATATTGCGCTATTCCTCTGTTATTCCTCCTGGAAATGAATGATGTTACCTCTCCCCTTGTTAAAAGCCTATGTTCCTACACAGTAACAGTGTCCAGTCGTCGCTGATGATATCAGTCTGTTAGGATCACATTCTATTACAAGGGAGTTTTTACGGTATTATAAAAAACATTTTGAATTGACTGTTAAATAGCTGCACAAATTTGCTGGTAAACACCAGATTTCCTCACAAAACTGTTAAATGTAAAAACCAAAGCTGCAGCGCCCACATCACTGTCGCCACACTATCTATCCTTAGGGCATGTTCACATGATGAATTGGACGGATAATTTGAGCCTGTAAGACAAGGATTTGACGCCGATTTTCAGAGGCAGATTTTCAGCCTTCTACACAATGTGAGGTCTCAGAATCCACCTCAAGTATTTGCGTGTCAGTTCTGTACCATTGCTGAAAAGAAGGTAGCACTGAGGAAAATCAGCGATGCCAATTCACCATAGGAAACAATGTAAGATGGATTACACGCCGATTCTAAGGCAGATTCAGCACTGAGTCCACCACAGAAACAGCATCAAAATCAGCCGCGTGAGGTACCCTTACCCTGGGGCTAATGACTTGTTTTAACTCCTGAGTGACCACCACATGTAACTCAGTGCATGGCTTTGTACTGCAGCTGTAGCTCTATAGCTAAAATCATTCAGGTCAATCTAGGTTACATTTGCTCTAGTTCACATTAGTATATACTTTATGTGCTGGACCCCTAGCACATGAAGCATAGACTGACATAACATAGAAAACAAAGTCCAAAAGAGATGACATTTCTGGTGTTTGCTATGGCTGTGTTGTGCATACATGCCAACTCTCCCGTTTTTGGGCGGGGGGGTCCCGCTATTTGGGGTCCCCTCCCGCCCTCCCGGGGGAGTTGGCATTCTCCCCCGCCTGCAGGCGGCGGGGGTCCTTTAAATTACCGCGGCGCAAGAGTAGCGCTGGTGCGCTACTCTTGCGCCGCGGGACCGCTCCTACCAGGCGGGTGCAGCCGGCCGCACAGCGGCCGCTCACCCGCCCGCGGTCTCACTGTGCGGGGAGGAGGCAGGAGGGATTGTTCCCTCCTCCCTCCTCCCCTGTATGTACGGCGCGGTGTGTGTGCGCCGTACATACAGTTCAGCGGCGCAGGGGGAAAGTGACGCGCGGCTGCAGGGGAGTGACGCGCGGCTGCTCTCACTTCCCCTGCGCCGCTGAAGAGATCGGTCGGGAGCGGCCGCGCTGCAGGAGCCTGGTAAGGTAAGTGGATTTTATTATTTTATTTTTATTAGCTTTAGGGGGCTCTACCTGGCTAACAGAGAGGGCAACTACCTGGCAACAATGGGGGCATCACGGGCAACAGAGGGGGCACTACCTGGCTAACAGAGGGGGCACTACCTGGCTAACAGAGGGGGCACCACCTGGCAACAACTCGGGCACTACCTGGCAACAACGGGGGGCCTACCTGGCAACAAAGGGGGCACTACCTGGCTAACAGATGGGGGCACTACCTGGCTTACAATGGGGGCACTACCTGGCAACAGAGGGGGCACTACCTGGCAACAATGGGGGCACTACCTGGCAACAAAGGGGGCACTACCTGGCTAACAGATGGGGCACTACCTGGCTAACAATGGGGGCACTACTTGGCTAACGATGGGGGGCACTACTTGGCTAACGATGGGGGCACTACTTGGCTAACAGATGGGGCACTACCTGGCTAACAGATGGGGGCACTACCTGGCAAAAAATGGGGGCACTACCTGGCAAACAATGGGGGCACAACCTGGCAACCCATGGGGGCACTACCTGGCTAACAGATGGGCAACTACCTGGCTAACAGATGGGGGCACTACCTGGCAACAATGGGGGCACTACCTGGCAACAATGGGGGCACTACCTGGCTAACAGATGGGGGCATACCTGGCTAACAGATGGGGGCACTACCTGGCTAAAAGATGGGGGCACTACCTGGCTAAAGATGGATGGGGGCCTACCTGGCTAAAAGATGGGGCACTACCGGGCTAAAAGAGGGGGGCACTACCTGGCAAAAATGGGGGCACAAATGGCAACAATGGGGGCACTCCCTGGCTAACATGGGGGACTACCTGGTAACGATGGGCACACTTGGAACAAGGGGGGCATACCGGCTAAAAAGGGGGGCACTACCTGGCTAACAAGGGGGGGGCATCTCCTGGTAAAAATTTGGCTCACCTGGCTACAGGGGGGCATCTATTTGGCTACGGGGGGCATTACCAGCCTGTGGGGGGCCCTCCCGGTTATGGGGGGTACTCCCTGGCTAAAGGGCATTCCGGGTTTTTTTCCAAGCCGTTATGCAGTTAGGTGGGGGGGTGTGGCTTTTTAAAGGGGGGTGGATCCAACAAGATGGGGGGTGTCCATGCAAATTTTTGCGCGGCGCGTACGCGGGCCCACTTTTTTTCCCCTGTTTTCATTTTCAAAATTTGGCAACTATGGTGTTGTGATGCCAGGCGTATAGATAGGGGGACTTTCAAGTCCGAAACATGATTTAAAGGGGGGTGAGCATAAACTTAAAAAAGGTGTGGCCCCGCCTTTTTCTCCTTTCCCAAGAGGAATAAAAAGGGAACGCCACAAACAGGATTTAAGGAAGGAAGCTGCAGATTTGTTTTTCCAGGAAATAAATTAATAAACGCGCTCTATCCCAAAAACCGCTGCCAAAGTTTGGCGTATAAATGGTAAAATCATAGACTATTATTTGGAGGCTATGATTTTTTGTGTATCCCCAAACACACAGTCGCTGCACGCTATGCCGAAATGCACCTGCAATTACGAAAATTATGCTCTCATTGAGAGCATGAATCCTGCCGTTTTCCCCGCATAAAATACGTGGTGGGGAAAACTTTTTGAATTTTACTGCTTCCAGGTTTATGCGACAGGTAGAATGAAAGTTAGGGGGCCCCGGCATCAGCTTTTTAGGCAAACATATTTTAAAGACCCGAGTTTTGCTGCACACCCCCCCAAAGACCCGAAAAATTGATCTATTCAGCGCTTATTGACCCCTTGAAAGAACCCCCCAACCCCAAAGCGGGGGGGCCATGATTTTGGGGGGGGGGGGAATCAGGTCCTTTTTGTCGGGGGGGTTTTTGGCTGTTAGTTTTTGGTATGTAAGTGATGGTTTCGTGTTGCATAGTATATTTATTGTAAAGTATGTTGAGAAAGGGGTGGGTTTTTTGAGAAAGCGCTTGTAGTCCCTGCATGTCCCTAGGCTCTGTCTGTGTAATATTATGGCGGGGGATTTTGGAATGAGAGGGGGGGGGTGTGGGAGGGGGAAGAGTTACTGTGAGGAGGGTGGGGTTTAGGTACGATATAATTTGGTTTTCTTTCTATTTCCCTTTTCCTTTCCCCAAAGAAGAAAGAAAGATGTTTTCTGCGACAGGGAGTACAATGCACGTGACCCATTCATTCACACATGAGGGGGTTTCACTAATTAAGAACAGTAGTTAGTATAAATGCTGTATTGTTATGGGTTATTCATAGGAATTATTTTTAGCACTAGGGTGTATTGCTCCCCCCCCCCCTCATGCTGAGGCTGGGTGGGGCCCTCTGTCTGTAAGATGTATCCACATTCAGTGTTCTGAGCTCTTATTGGAGCTTGAGGTCTTTACTGTGGATATTGATGGGAAAAGAGCTTTTGGCGGAGGAGGGATTTTAAAGCTTTAAGGGAGGTGCGTGATGGCAGGACAACCCCTGTCAGGCTGGATGGCCCCTGGTGGATTTAACTTTTGTGGGGGCAGGGTCTTAGTTTCCCTCTGTAGAGGGGGTGGGTCTGTAATTGATCCCCTTAAAAGGCTGTATACTGACCCCAGGCTTTCACAAAAATGTATACTGACTGCTTGAAAAGGGCTTTTATTTCCTTTTTTGTATTGTGGGGGTGATATCACAGAATGGCCCCTGACCCTGCTTTTTTTAAGGGCATTTTTCCCCCTGTTGTATTGTGGTGGGAGATATCACAGGAAATATCCGCCCCCTGTACTATTACAGGGCATTTTTCCCCTGTTAGTTTGTGGTGGGAATATCACGGGAAGGTAAAACGCCCCTGCTACTATTACGGGCATTATTCCCCTGTTAGTATTTTTGGTGGAGATATACGGAAGGTATACGACCCGTACAGACAGGGCTTTTTCCCCTTTAGTATTGTGGGGGGGATATCCGCGATGAACTCTACTTGGGACTGCATACTGCCCCTGTATGTCAGGGCATTATTTCCCTTTTTAGATTATGGTTTAGTGATCGATATAAAACCTTTATCTCGGGCTGTATTTGCCCTTATGTACTGGTATAGCTCCCCCACCCTTAATAGAGCTGGGTGCCGATCTTTTTTTAGCATGGAGATATATATTTCTGATGATGCTAATCTTTGTCTCTTTTGGCTGGATATATTACCCGTGAAATGTTGTTGGGGGGTCCTTAAATTTGGTGGATAAATTTTGGGTTTCTAGGTGGGGCCCCCAGGTTTGGTTGGGTTAGGTGAGGTGGGCAGGGTGCGTCCGGCGGAAAATTTTTTAAACTTGCCATTAGGACCGGGCCGACATGCAGAGGAGCACCATGGGCCCGTGGGGCTTGGAAGGGGGCGAAGGTCCCAATGTGGGGGGATCCCGTCGGGGGGCGGCATGGGGTGGCCCGCGCATAAGAGAGACCCAGAAGTTACAGCTGACGAGCCCCCGGGGACAGGGAAAAGGGCGCGGCCCTGCTCTGAAATTTGGGGCTTAGGGCCCTCTGAGCCTGTAAAATTTGGGCTGAGTAAATTTTTCAGAGCAGGGATATAAGGCGCAATTTGTAGCTTCAAGGGACCTCCCCCCCCTTCAGTTCGCATATCCCCCTTGGAATCAGGCGAGTAGGGGGTCTTTGGGTTGGAGACTAACTTTGGTGTTTTTGGGTTTCATCATGGTGTTTTCCCCCCTCCCTCCCAGTTTTGGGTGTGGTCTGGCGTTGTGGGGAGGTCGTCTGGGTGGTTTTCCCGGGGCGGTGTGGGTTTAAAATTGCCGCTGGTGGTTTTGGTGTCTGAGCAGGGTGAAATCTGGGGGGAAGGGGTTCAGAGCATTGATATAAAATAACAGTCTTTTTGCTTCAAAACCCCCTTCCCTTCAGTTTGGAACTAATCCTTTGTATAAGGTTTTAGGGGGGGCCCGGAAGGTCTGGCGACTATTAAGGCTCCCAAAAGTGGAAACGGTTTCCAGTTCCAAAAAAAGGGAAAAAAAATAAAAAAATAAAATTTGGGGGGTAGTCGTTGGGTTGTTACCCCAAAGGGGTTTACTGTTTTGAAGAATCTGGGAAGGTGGCTTTTCAGCTGGTATCCTGGGAGCAAAAAAGGTTGAGCAGCAAGGGGCTTTTTGGGGAAGCCATGGAGGGGCTGGGGGTAATGGTGTTTTTTCCCTTGGGATTTGGGCCAGGTCTTTAGACATGATGTGGTTTTATGTGTGACGGTCGGGGGGGGGGTCTTCCGGCTGGTATCCCCGGAGAGCAAAAAATGGTGGAGCCAGCAAGGTGGCTTTTTTGGGGGCCCCCGGCAGTGGGTTAAAGGGGGGGTAATGGTTTTTTTTGAACCCTTGGGGGTTTGGTCGCCCGGTGCTTGTGCCTGTTTTGGGTTTTGAACCTCGGGCATTGGGGGGAATTGTTCAGAGTACTGATATATGTCGCCAATTTTTATCTTTAAGGACCCCCTTCCCCCTTTTGGGGAATAGAACAGGTGAATTTTCATGGCTTTTTTTAAATTTGCCATTTTTCTAGTTGCTCATAAAGTAGAGTCCGGGGCTCTGCTTATACTACTGATGGAGTTTACCATTTTAGTTAGATATGCACAGTTTTAATTGATTTTTCTAAGTGGTTTTTTTAGATGTTCCTATGCTTTAAATTTAAATTTTCAAAATTTTATATGTGAATTTTGGTTCTTGAGGTTGTCACAATTTGGCCAAAGACAATGACATTTTTTGATATGGCCCCCTGATGTGTAGATTGATCATGGGGGGACAGTCCCTGTTGGGAGGAAGGAAATCATAATTTTGTCTTCCCCCGCCCTTGTTTTTTGTGGAAAAGTTAGGTTGGGAAGGCGGGAAAAAAAAAAAACACATAAAAAAATGATTAATTTTTGTAAAATTTTTTATGTTGGTGTCTGCCGTGGGAAAGTTTAATTTAAAGGGATGTGTACTCAAGGCCCATTTTTTCTGACATAATTTTGGGAAAAAGGGGGTTGTTTTTGTTATGTATGTCATGCCCTCTCATGGTTTTTGCTAGGGCAAGGCTATCAGTTCACATAAGACTTGTATCAGCTTTCAGTCGTTTGAATCAGAAGAAAAGGGATCAAAATGGTGTGGCCCAATCTACAATAAAAACGTTTTCCAGCAAAAAAAAGGACCCGAATGCGCCTTGTCTTAAGCATTTTGGACGTCAAGAGAGTAAAAGCAAGCCCCTGTTACCCCATGGGGGTTTGTTCTCCAAACCCCGTGTTGGGCTTTAATGGTGTCTTGGGGGCGGTGATAAAGGCGGGGCTGGAAAAGGAAAATTTGGGGGCCCCGGCCAATCTGCGCGGTTTGGGGTTTAAGGGTTTTGAATTAAAAAAAGGAGGAATGCTTTAGGAAGTAGGTCAATGTTGTTTACTCTTTCATAAAAATGGACAGAAGGGGGGTTGTTTTTTTTTTAGGGCTCATCTATTGCAGACTTTTATATTATGTAATGGGGATATTACATAGTTACATAGATTCATATAGCTTTAGACTGAAGTCTTTTTTTTTGGGACTTTATGCATTTTTTTTTTGTGTTGTAGGGCAAGGCTTAAGATGATATTATTGCTGCTTGGTATTATGAGGGGATGTTGGTTTTTGGGGTTACCCCAAAGGTATGCTTTCGGAGCGAAATTCCCCGTTCTATTGCTGGGAAAAATCCCGGGGTCATTTTAGGTGGGAAAAAGTAAAATATGACTGATTAGGTATTTAGAGTTTTTAATTGTGGGGAAAAAATTAATTTATAGTTGATGATCAGTCATTGTGAGGTAGGGTTTCAAGTTACATACTTTCGCCCCAAATTTTTGATTTTTTCTGTTTTTTGGGCCCATAAAGGCTCCCAATTGGGTTTAAAATACAGCTGTTTCACTTAGCTATTTTGGGTCCTTGAGCTAATGGATCGCAGCCCCAATTAGGATACTGGGGTTATACAATTTTTACCCTTCATATGTTCTGGGGTTTGTCTTTTTAGGTCATGGAAGGTGACTTTTTTTAGGTAGCTTTCCCCGGGGGGGATACAATTCGGGGGTCATTTTTGTGATTTGAAAATTTGGGGAGTTTTGGTGGGGGGGCGAGCCCCCTTTAAAGGGGTCAAAAGGCCTCTCCTGTGGCGGTTAGAGTCAGGTGGAAGTTTAGGTCAAATTATGGTGGATAAATTTTTAAATAATAGAGGATGGTAAATTCATGGTTGAAGGGCTGGCTTTTTAAGTGGCCGCCTTAAGGATGGGATAAGGTAATGGTCCGGGAGGCCGGGATTAATCAGGAGTGAGGGTTTTAGTAGGGTCTTGGTGCCCCCAAACTGTACTGGTCTGCTAAAAGGGAAGCAGAGGGTGCCGCCCCTTTATGTGTTTTGGCCCGGGGGCTGCATGTCAGACGCTGGGAATACACCAATTGTCTAGCACTCCACCTGACTCCTTCCATGTTTTTTGTACTTATATGGTTTGAATAAAGCTGTGGCCATTTGACACCAAAGGAGAACGTGTTTGTGCATTTATTCTTGGGTTTAAACTGGGAACTAGTTAGAGCGGGTGTTCATCCCATATCCAAAAGTCATGCAGTGATCACTCTCACAGCTGCACAAACACTGTGCAGCCACATACTCTTCATTTTATTAAAAATTAATCACAAACATGAGAAGTATATGTGGGGGAGAGCCCCTGAAGGAGGGTGGAGGGGTGCACGGAGACATGAATGGAGGCTACACCTGAAGGGATGGATGGAAGCACAGAGACACGAATGGAGGGGACACCTGTAGGGATGGATGGAAGCACATAGACATAGATGGAGGGGACACCTGAAGGGATGGAGGGAAGCACATAGACATGAATGGAGGGGACACCTGTAGGGATGGATGGAAGCACATAGACATAGATGGATGGGACACCTGAAGGGATGTATGGAAGCACAGAGACATGAATGGAGGGGACAACTGTAGGGATTGATGGAAGCAAATAGACATATATGGAAGTGACACCAGAAGGGATGGAGGGAAGCAGAGACATTAATGGAGGGGACACCTGTAGGGATGGATGGAAGCACATAGACATAGATGGAAGGGACACCAGAAGGGATGGAGGGAAGCACAGAGACATGAATGGAGGGGACACCTGTAGGGATGGATGGAAGCACATAGACATGATGGAAGGGACACCAGAAGGGATGGAGGGAAGCAGAGACATTAATGGAGGGGACACCTGTTGGGATGGATGGAAGCACATAGACATAGATGGAAGGGACACCAGAAGGGATGGAGGGAAGCACAAAGACATTAATGGAGGGGACACCTGAAGAGGGGAGAGGAGCAAACACACATGGGAGGCACAGATAATGAAGTGGGAGGGCATCAAGAGGAGAGGAGGGAAAGGGAGACACACACAAACATGAAGGGGGAGGGGGACAACAACACAGAAGTGAACGCAGCCCTTACCAGTAACACTTGACCAGCTTCCTCTACTCACCCTCCTTGAAGCTGGCACTGAGCTGCTGCAGTGACAGGTGTCCTCTCTGCTGTGCTGCCTGCACACTGCCATTAGGCAGGGGAGGCTGCTGAGCTCTTTTTATGCAGGATGGCTCCCTCTGCTCCCAGGTAAGTGGCCCCTCTTCCTGCAGGTGCCTGGATCTCCCCTACTGAAAGCCTAATCCAGGCCCCTGCGCTCCTGGCAGCATGGGGCTGTGTGTGTGGGAGGGGCTGTGTGTGAGGGAGGGGGCGGGGTGTGTGTGAGGGGCGGGGCTGTGTGTGAGGGAGGGGGCGGGGCCTCACATCACAGGGAGCTGAGCTCGCCCTGTTAGAACAGGGAGTGACAAACAGCGGCCACTGACAGTCCACTTCAGTCCCCTGCTGAGAGGCCATGTGTGAGAGAGGGGAGGGGCTTCACAGGAAGTGCAGTGAATAAATTATAAGCAAATTGGCCCCTGTGTAAGCAAACAGCCAGGCCCCTCTGGCAAATGCCCGGCTTGCCCAATCTGCAGTCTGGGCCTGGGCACATGTTAAGGAGCTAAAACTCCTAAACCTTTGATCCAATTTTAATGTGGATACACTCAAATGAAAGCTGAAAGTCTGGACTTTGGGCGACATGTATGAACGGGGCTGCACCAGAATTCTGGTCTCAAAAAGCTGTAGTAGACCAGTTCTATAGATGTATGAACAAGCGTACTCCAAACTTAAAAGTAGAATATAAACAAATCATGCTGAGTCATGAATGCTGCAGGGGTGAGAGGGAGGAAGTGAGCAGAGAGTGAGGAATAAGGGAGCGTCTCAAAACTTAACTGAAATAATAACATTACAATAGTGGATTCTCTATACAGCAAGACACAGGCTCATTATACTGCACTTTCTCCCAGCCCTTGAAGCTCATTCATTTTCCCTGTCATCAGATAAGAAGTGTTTCACGCAAGCGCGGCCTGTCAGCTCCTCTGGTCGTGTCTAATGCAAACTTTCAGGTAACTAAGGGGGATTGAGAAATGCTGTAGCTCTCAGAGGCTTCACTTTTTGTAATCACATTATATTTAGTAAAGTGATTAAATACCCATTTTGGAGGATCCCACGTCAACATTACATCGTGGCAAAACCCTTTAAGTGCCTCGGTACCATGCCAAAGACACTTTGTAGTGCGCCAAAGTTTCGGGGCGGTTTGGGGGCATGTCGTACCACATTAGTAGAAGTGGACACATTTATGATTCTTTGACGCCAAAACTTTGGCGCAGAACAGTTAGAACAGCCAGAACAAGGTAAAGATGATCTGCCTGATCCTGAGTTGTTGTATTGGCACTAGACTTCACCTGTATGTATGAACTGCAGAAGAACAGCTTCATACATTCTGGTGCAGTCTATACTACCTTAAAGCGATTTAGAACTGGCCTGTCAGCGCCAGAATTCATACATGTCGCCCTTTAAATCCATGTCAATTATATAACTATAATATGTTTCTGTAAACAGGTACGAAAAACAAAGTTTGTGTCAGTGTCCAAATATATATGGACCTAATTGTACTTACTTTTTACTTTGTTTCTACTTTGTTTCCAGTTGCGGGTTTGCTGTTTATGTGCGCATGCACTAGATTTATGAAGGAGTGATATCAATAGTAAACACATACCCTGTTATTCATGTGAATACGAACCCATCTTTTTTTGTTAAGGCATTGTGAGGGTTCGGTGGATTCGCTGGACCACCGCAAGTGATGATAGTTAAGCCACGCCAGGGAGCGGAGTCTAAGTAGCCCCCGGTTTTCACCAGAGCCCGCCGCAAAGCGGGATGGACTTGCTGCGGCGTGAGGCTACCAGGTCACTACCCCTGACGTGACTTGCTTGCGTTGGCGGCCGGGGTAATGCGTAGTACAGAATCGTAATCCGGGGACAGGCAGGAGGTCAGGACAGGCAGCAGAGGTTCGTGGTCAGAGACGGGCAGACAGTCAGGGCAGGCGGCAAACAGGCAAGGTCAGGAAATGTAGCGGAATGGACTGGTACACGGGTAATCAGACAGAACTCCAACACTCTCTCAAGACAAGCCCACGCACACCAACAATCTGGCAGAGAGTGCAGGGGGCGTGTACAATATATCGGACCAGCGGCCGGCAATTTGCAAATTATCGGGGCTCTGGCCCTTTAAATCCAGAGAAGCCGTCGCACGCGCGCGCCCTAAGCAGCGGGTACGCGCGCGGCGGCCGGCACAGGCACGAGCAGGGGACACAGGAGCGTGGATGGGTAAGTAACTAGGCACCGCAGCCTGGGCAGCAGGGGGATGGTTGCGGGCGGCCGCGGCTCTCGCGCCGGACCCCCTGCGAGCAGGGGGGGGGGCGGCCGCGGGGGACGACGGCAACCACGCCGGACCCCCTGCGAGGAGGCGGCCGGCCGCGGGGGGCGACGGTACCCGCGCCGGACCCCATGACAGACATGATATAATAGTCCAGTATTTTATTATATTGTTGCTATACAATACTCATTGAAACCCTGTTCCATGTATACCCAAACTGTTTTAAGTTTTTATTATGTTTTCATAAGTAGTTGTGTAGTATGCATGACAGATGCTATTGCACACTACTAAAATTGTGTAGAACTTTATTCTGTTAGACATAGTGCTTGTGACTCTTGCAGGAAGAGTAAGACTATGTTAAAGTAAAGTATACAAATGCCTAATGTACTGCCTAGGAGACCAAGGTTGGGGCTTTAGTCTATAAATTGCCTTGTAACTGGTTTGAGCTGGTTAGTCAGTTTGTTGTTGAACAGTTCATATTCTATCCCTGGACAAGACAAGATGGGCCTCATGCTAGCGGGGGACAAGAGCGCTTCTCCTGCTTTCTACCTCACTTGCAAGAAGACTCTTCTAAGAAGAGAACTCTATGAAAGAGGATGCAAAGGAGACACCAGAAGTCGAGGTGTGAGGTAATTATGTCCCCTCCAGATGCCACCATAGTTGACAACCAGTTCGCCTCTGGCCTGGCTCAACACTAATTCAATTGAATGAAAGGATGTCTGGATCACCGAGGGTTAAGAAAGGCTCCTTGTTTGAATAGTCTGGTACTTTAGGGACCTTATTGGGCGTTCCTGGTGGTGCTTCTTAACATGAACTGTGCAATCTGCTAATCTGTGCAGAGACTCTGTGAATAATCCAAGCTGTGTGTTTACTACCTTGCACTGTGTAAAGTAGAAGTGGATTTGTCTGCCAGTTTGACTCCTGTCTGTTTGTCTGCCCCGCACATCAAGGGCACCTCACCCACCATCCCAGGCAGTTTGAGTACTTCTACCACTTTTGGAGTGGGTACCAGAAGGTTACTACCACCACCATCCACAGTACAGACCCCTTCTTCACTGTAGTGTCACCTAGGATGCATGAGAGGCTTAGTGAGCGAACACCACTATGACACTAATCAGCCATACTTCTCTAATCCTCTCCGCTGCTTCCTTGGCGTGCTACAGTTGTAGTGTGTGTTACAAGCTACAGAGTATGTCAGGATATTCCACTGATCTCTGATCAAAGAAGGTCTCTGCTCAGTAGCTGAAATGGACTATGAAAAGAAATTGCTGACTTTAGTGCTGACTACTAGAGATGAGCGAGCAGTAAAAAGTTCTAGTTCAATTAGAACTTCGAACTTTAGTGTGTTCGGTTCGAGGTTCTATTCGAACTAGAACTCGAACCCCATTAAAGTCTATGGGAGAAGATGTTCTGGTTAATTTTTATACAGGTGAGGAGAAGCTGTAATAACCATCCATAACAGTAAACTGAATACGTGGAACAACTTAGTGAAGAAAATTTGATTCTAAGAGTGACAGAAAAAAAACTGAGAGGCTAAAATACTTTGTTCCGTTCAATGGCTAACTGAAAAGATGAGGACAGCGTTAAAGCAGGGGTGTAGCTATACAAGCTACAGCGGTAGCAGCTGCTATGGGGCCCTGCAGCCTGAGGGGGCCCAAAAGCCCCTTTGACACATCGGAGATTTGGAGACGGTGTTATACAATTGCTGAACCCCCAAAACGGCAAAAACTGAACTTTTGTGCACTGAGTATGATTTGGCAAATCCAAGCACTCTGTATAATATATATCTATGTAAATGAGAGTTAAGCGTTATGTCAGCCTACAAATGTCACCAAATAACATCTTCTGGGAGTGGGAAAGATATAGCCAGCAATACCAAACTCCCTAACTATTGCTGTCTGTGGAGAGGAAAATGCTATCTAACTAAGAGCAGTCTGTACAGTACAGAGAGTGAGCTGAAAGGCAATACAGTGAAATATATATAACATGGTCATGTAATTTTAGCCAATGAGAGCCCTACACCTCAGCAATTAAGTTTTTGACACTTCTCTGTGCTCTGCACTGATTGGATGGCTGCCAAAAGTGCAGAAATGGAATGTCAAACTAGAACTAGAAATTTACTCGAACGAACAGTAAAATGTTCAGTTTGTATTCTAAAAATTCGAGAAGTTCTACTATCAACATGATCAACACTACTGACTATAGATTACATTGAAGTGAACAGATCTGTATATATGACTTTAATTGCACAGATGTTTCATTATAGAACTTATTTTGCATGAAACTTGGTTCCAGCCTGCACTTTAATATATGGCAAATTATAGCATTGATGGCAATTTGAATATATGAGGCTAGAAGGAAACTTGATTACCGCCTGAAGTCACCCGAGTTATAAAAATATAATTCATCTATTTTGCTAACTTAAGGGAGTTGTGCCAGGAAAGACATTTATCATTTATCCACAGAATAGTAAGAAAAAAGGCCTGATTGCTTGGGGTCCCGCTGCTGAGACCCTCACCGATCCCCCATCCTATAACACTTCCTCCATTTGAAGACTTTCTGGCTGTGTAAGCACAGTGAGGAAGGATTACGGACTTAGGGATCCTGTTTAAGCAATCAGTGGTAGGTACAGACTCCGACTAGCCCATAGGTGAACAGGGAAAAAACCATGGTGGGCCCCTGAACATAGCAGACCCTGAATGTCTTTTATAGGGAATCTGTTGCCTTTTTTTTTACTTATTAAATAAAGATCTGATCCATATTCTTTTCTTCTTAGTCATTTTTATTTTCTGATTGAAGATTTCCCAATTCAGTTGTCTGTATATGATTCTGTGGACAGCATTCTTGCCTGCACTGCTTTAACAGCAGTCAGAGAGATGCTTTACAGCAGCTTCATGCACATAGGAGCCTTAAGACTGACTCAGTCCCATTGACTTTTATAGGAGAGTTTTCTAGGAATGCTCGGTGACCTGGAAAGAAGTCAGTGTACAGTGAGGGGAAGCTGTGACTATCTCCTATTGTGACTGGTGAATCATGTGTTATCTATACTCATTGGTGTCTCCTTTCAGTTTGACCCTGCTTGTGCTGATAATGATCAGACTACTGAAAATCTTTCTCTACAGAGCAGGAAGTGTCAGACTATTTTTAGGCTTGGTGGCCAAAATGAACATGGCAGGACTTAAGAATTGTTATAAAAAATACTGAAAGTGATACAGAAAGTTAAAAAAATAAATAACCAAAAAATTCCTAAAAAAAGGTGTTTAAAAAAAAAAATGTTTTGAGCCCTTCCCCCTTTAAACTGCTTTACTCTTTGGTAGAGGCAGAAAGGAAATGAGAAAAGAGGCAAAGGGCAAGAGGCAGGCAAAAAGAGGCATGTACAGTAGCTGTAGGTTGGCCCCCCCCCAGAATAAAACCCCTTGGTGGGCCCAAGGGGCCCTTTTCCCGGCATGGGAAGTACCCCAGCAATCAGACATTCATCACTTATCCTGTGAAAAGGTGATAAAGGTCTTTAGTGGTTCAATTAACAACCGCCTACTGTCTTTTGACGCTAGGCAGATTGTGTATGCTAATATATTACTAAGGTTTAAAAAAAAAGTGTACCATGGTTATTCCTTAAAATAAGGAAAAAACATAATAAAGGTAAAAAAAAAAAAAATAAAAAATGAATAAAAAAAAATAAAAAAATTTAAATAAAAAAAATTATTGTGCAACATTACACAAAAAAACCTACACATATTAGGTACCCACACAACGGTTTTATTCTATGAACTTTTTAACAGGTTATTTAGTGGGGAAAGTAAATGGTGTAAAAAAAATTTAAAAAAAAAAAGAAAAAATACGTTTTTGCATGCCCACACTGCAAAAAAAAAAAAAATTCCGTAATTTATAGAAAACTTAAACTACCCCCCCAAAAATACAATTTCCCCTAATAAAAAATTCCACATAGAACTACATCAGGAAAAAAAAAAAAAAAAAGTCATAACTTTTTAAAACCGGGGAGGCAAAAATAAAATATTTAGTGGCTTTAAAGGCGTTTTCGGGCCCGGGGTTTTTTAAAGGGAATCGTCGCCAATTTTTCTTTTACTTTTAAATCAAGACCCTGACCATATTTTTTTCCCTTTCCAGTCTTTTTTATTTCCCTGATTGTAGATTTTCTTTCAATCATCATATTAAATTGTGGGGAAGACATTTTGTTTTGCACTGCTTTAACAGCATCAAAAAGGACTTTACAGCAGTTAATGAAATAGGTTCTTAAGCAATTCTGTCCCATGATTGTATAGGAGAGTTTTCACGTAAGGGGGGGCGGGGGGGAGCTGGAATCCCCTTTTGTGATGTTGGATCCTGTGTTATTGTACCAAGGGTGTCTCCTTTTCAGTTTGCCCCGTTTTATGATAAGGGCCCACACTGCTGAAAAGTCTCTAAAAGGCAGGAAGGTCGGGGAAGTTATTAGGTTAGGGGCCCAAAGTGAAAACTGCAGGGATTAGGTTTTTTTAAAAAAAAATATGAAAGTGATAGGAAAAATTTGAAAAAAACATAACCAAAAATTCCTAAAAAATTTGTTTAACATAAAAATGTGATTTAAAAACGAAAAATTTTTTTTATGACCTTTCCCTTTTAAAGGGGTTTAAAAACCTGCTATTTATTAGGGCTTGTGTACACTAACTCGTGTTCAATATACAGCTTTTCCTTATTCTCCTCATTGCTGTTCAGTAGGAAATGTTATACTAATGTGCACAAAACTGATTGTATAAATATTTATTGTGTGACATAAAAAATGAAAGGTTCGGAAGTTTTCAGGGCAGGAACATTTAATATCATAATTTTTCTAGCTCTGTAGTGTAGCTTTTCTGCACAGAGTATTTTAAAATATCTAATGTTGTCACAAAGTATAGATATTATCCCTCTATATATCAACATAGATATTAACCCTCTAGATTTCAACATGGACAAAAAGATTTTTTTCCCCAAGCAGGGCCAAATAAAGGGGGGGGGGGGGGGGGAATGCCCCAACCCAATTTATAAGTCATAATGGGGGACATGTATGAAGGGCTTTTCGCCTGTTTTTTGATAACCCCGCGCCCCCCGGAAATCCGCTGTCACACAGGGATCGTGTTGGCGCAGCGTTTTGCCATTTCAGCTGCGCCCCGCAGGCGGGTTTTGGGGCGGGAAACCGGGCGTTCGAAAAAATCGAGGATGTACGTAGCGAGTCGGGAAAGTGCGGCGCATTGAGCGCTCGGCAGCTCCGTCAGTCAGACCCGGTTGATTTGGTCTAAAAAGCTCCCGGGGGAGGGAAAGTGAAGCAAGAAGGGAAAATAGAGGGAAACATAGAAGATCGCAAGAGAAATCCGGCGCTCAGCTCTGTGCAGCATGGAGTATGATTCCAAAAAAAATTGCCCCTTTAAAAGGCGGAAAACATTATCAGAAAAAGAGTCAAAACCCAAAAAAAAAAAATACATAAATAAACACTTTTCCAAAAAATCTAGAATGGCGCAACATCAAGAATTGGATATTGGAAATTGCCGGGAAATACAGTAAAACAAATTTTGAAAGCTATTTTTCATTGGTTTGGGATAAAACCCGCCAATCAGAAAAGGAGCGACAGTGAACCCTTAAAACCCTTTGGGGAAAAATTTTTGGGCCAACCAAAAAACAAAGGCGGGACGTTCAAAATACAGAAAAATGAAGAAAAAAGTGATTGGTTAGCTAGCGGGGGGCTTGGTATCTTAGCCAATCAGAAAGGGGCACAGGACCATTTTATCCTA
The DNA here is from genome assembly GCA_025379985.1 of Phyllomedusa bahiana. NCBI lineage: Eukaryota > Metazoa > Chordata > Amphibia > Anura > Hylidae > Phyllomedusa > Phyllomedusa bahiana. The sequence continues at coordinate 4,254 of JAODAL010013361.1, read as the reverse complement.
TGGAGAAAGTTTTGACCCAAACAAAAACAAAAGGGGGGCAGTTCAAAATACAGTAAAAATGAGAAAGATGTTGGTTGAGTTGCGGGGGCTTGGCTATTCCCGGGTGACAAGCGCGGCTACTTCTCTTTTTAGTCTATGGAGAGATCGGGGCAATGCAATCTCGGCGCTCAGCGCGTGCGGGATGGAATATGAATAAAAAAATCTTTTTATTTTGTGTAAAACATTATCAGATAAAGCGTGAAACCTCCTCTTAAAAAAAATCTTTTAAAACCTAACAACCGTTTGTCGCGAGGGCCGGGACAAAAAAAAGGAATTGCAAATAGAGAATTTCCGGAAAAACAGTAATTCAAATTGTTTAAGTCTTTGATTGGTCGGCATAAACCCGCCAATCAGAACAGGACGAAAGTGGCCCATTTAAACTAGGGGGTATTTTACCAATCAGAATAGGAGTGGAAGGGGGCCATTTTAACCCATGGAGGGGAACTTACCAAATATTCAAAGGCGGGGGGCAGTTTAAAATACAGTAAAAGCAGAAAAGAGCTGATTGGGGTTTAGCTGCGGGGGACTCGTCACCCTTTGTGAATAGGGGGAGTACTTTTCATAGAGTTCTATGGGGGAAAAGAAAACAGAGCAAGCTCGTTTGTGATTTGGGTAAATTTAAAAAAAGGCCGGTTTTTTTGGGCCAATGGGAGAGCAACGACGCTCTTATGGGGTTTTTTAATGCAATCTGGAAAAAAAACTGTACATGGGCGAAATAAATGTAAGACTACAGAAGTTGTCCGATGTGTATATAAAATGAAAAATAATAATGGGGTTACGAAAAAAAAAAAAAAATTCAATAAAATCATGTTATATCTTTATTTTCGTTCACCCATACTATTTTATCCTTGGCTAACGAAATTTAAAAAAAAAAAACTGAAATTTTTTGAATTTTTTATATTTTTTTTTCTTTTTATGTGTTTTGAACTGTCCCCTTTAATATGATTGGTCAAGATTTTCTCCCGTTCAATGGGCATGTCGTCCTATTCTGATTGGGGTTTGGGTTTTGTGACCAATCAAAGAGCTTAAACAATTTGAATTACTTTTTCCCGGCAATTCTTATTCCCATTCCTGAGGGGGCCGGGGGCTCGGCGGGCAAAGCGTTGTTCGGGATTTAATTGATTTATGTTTTAAATTTTAAAATTAGGTTTAACTCTTTTTCAGAGAAATTTTATCTAATAAAAAAAAGATTTTTTTAATCATACCCATGCCGCACGGCGTTTACGCTGAGATTTTTTTGCCGCGATCTCTCTATAGACTAATGGGGAGAAGTAGCTCGCGCTCTGATTTGGCTGGGGTAGCCAAAAACCACCGTAGTTCAACCAATAGCTCTTTTAGCATTTTTACTGTTTTTTGAACTATCCCACCTTTGATTTTGATTGGTCAAAACTTCTCCATAGGTTATAATGGGTCCTGTCGCTCCTATTCTGATTGGCCGAGATAGTCAAGCCCCTGCTAGCTCAACCAATCAGCTCTTTTCTGTATTTTTACTGTATTTTGAACTGTCCCGCCTTTGATTTTGATTGGTCCAAACTTCTCCATAGGTTTTAATGATTCTGATTGGCTGGTTTCTGCCGACCAATGAGAATAGCTTACAGAATTTGAACTACTGTATTTCCCGGCAATTTCAAATATCCAAATTCCCGATATAGCGCTGTTCTGGATTTTTGGAAAGTGATGTTATGTATGTATTTTTTTTAGTAGGTTTGAGCTCTTTTTCAGAGAATGTTTGACGCCTTTATAAAGGCGATTTTTTGATTCATACTCCGCACGGACATCTTTAATGATTTCTTGCTGTTTTCCAGCCTGTCTCGAATCGGAATACATGTGAGGCGCAGTCCCGCACTGCGCCTAAGTCCCGCACTGCGCCTAAGTCCCGCACTGCACCCCACACACTGGCGAGGCGCAGGGAACTTTACCCCGCATGTATGATCACACTACCTCGGGTGACGAATCTTAGGCGCAGCGCCGCACTGCACCCATGTCCCCGCACTGCGCTTCACACACTGGTGAGGCGCTGCGGACTTTACATGATATGTATGAGAGCACTACCTCGGGCGGCGAATCTTAGGGGCAGCGCCGTACTGCGCCTAAGTCCCGCACTGCGCCTCACACACTGGCGAGGCACGGCGGACTTTACATAGTATGTATGAGTGCGCCCCGGCGCCGACATAAATCAGGCGCAAATTTCGCCGGAAAACTGGTGGAAAGGTGCGCCCCGCCGTGGCGAGCTTCATTGTTCAAAATGTCTTTATTAGGTATCACAAAGTACAGTAAAATTACAAGCTATGAGGTACATTTTGCAAATTTACATCAATAGGTTCAACATTTGGGTACATTACAACTTGCATACTCCGCATTACCAATTTTCATTTTATGTAAAATTTAAAGAAAACCTAAACACATTAAAACTTGTCCGAGCCTTCATTTCGCAGTCTCATGTCTTTTCCAGAAGATCAATGATCCTAATCTATCTGGCTAGTATCACCACAGTAACTATCTAGTTATAGATGAGATTCAAGAGCATTGGACTTAAAGGTCTTTACTTTCCTTATATTTTAAACTGTCAGTTCTAGCCTCAGCTATAGCGCTAGTCTCTCGGAATGACAAAAGAATGACAAAGTACAAGTCACAAGAGCAAGAAGACTGTATACAACGTTAGGCTCAGACAAAACAAAAACACGTACAAACAAGTGCTCCACTCTCCGGGCCCACCCCCCAACCCCTGTTGTGATAGTATGATCAATCTATGCGGCTCCCCTCATCCGGTACCTGAATTTTCTCCTATTTCAAACAATATTGTAGATGCTAATCCATGATTCCCAACCTCTGGACCTATCAAATCTCTGAGTCCCTTATATTCGTGGCGAGCTTCATACATGTCACCCATAATGTTTATGTCTCCATTGTGTCTTATATATAACAGAAAAAAAATGTATGTAGGCAGCACTTCAAAAAATCAGAAAACTTTTATTGACCCAACGACAGCAACGTTTCGGCTCTGAACAGAGCCTTTTTCAAGCCTAACAAACAGTGACATCTAGTGGTAGATATAGTGAGACATTACAGTGCAACAATAATCAATCATCAGTGTACATTATTACAATATTTATACAATCTTAATATCTGTGATAATATAATGTGAAACATATATCATGTGATACATTTAAAAACACGAATCACAAGTGTATAAGAAGAACAAACAGTGCACAAAGTGCATACATTGTTAATTACTTGTGTACAGTGTTAATCAAAACAGATGCTATCAGTTACACACGCACTGGTATGAAAGCCAAACAGCGCGAAGCCCCGGCGTCTCCCGGATTACACTGCGCATGTACACCAATCTAGCCGTACCTGGACACAGCAGCGCATGCGCGAAGTTCCGAGACCCGCTGAATGAACTGCGCAGACTCAAGAACACCGCGACCAAAAGAATGCACTGCGCAGCTGTGAAAATTAGAATAATTTACATCAACACGGGCTATGTAACCAGCGCATGCATAGTGACTTCAAATCCTCGGGAATGAGACCACTGAAAATATAAGCACAAAAACATAAGCCCAGGCATAGATAAGTCCATATCCGTGTTAGACTAAGCTCACATCATAAACAATACTTGGTCATACTCAGGAGTTATTGTATACCCAAATTATAGTAAATGACCACCTCCATAGGAACTGCACAGGTCAGCATAATAAACACCAACTCCGCACATTCCAAAGGGGGCAAATAACTGATCATCCAGAAAACAATCAGAACATGCCAAGGGTCCATACTAACAGTATGGGGGCGCAATTTCAAAAATGACAGCGCTATATACTCCCTAGACCATATTTAAAGAGCCAGTCAAACAAGTAAGAGGACTAAAGCAATAATAAACCAGGAGGCTAGAAAGCATAAATAAGAAAAGGCAGGGAGTCCAGGAGACCCAAATAAAGCCAGTTGTAGTTTGGCATCCATCCAGTGGTGTTCAAATTTTTCAAAAAGTTATTCAAATCTAAAAAAAAGGGAAAAAGACAAAATTATGAGAAAATATAAAAACAAAATCAATAGTATATAAATATACTCACACTGTTTGTGCATAACTACTACTGAAAAAGATATGCTCCGGTAACTCCACATTTGATACAGTACAACGTCACATAAAACCCAAAGCTATTTATCTACACATTTGTGGAAAGATTTTAAATTCAATGTTTAAACCTTTGGACA
>JAODAL010013360.1:0-91625 GCA_025379985.1 Phyllomedusa bahiana | reverse complement strand
GCTTTCAACTGGAGGGGAAAGTCCACCACCTGGATATTCTAGCAGCTCATTCACCAAGAACATTCATATCCTGAGGCTTCATATGAGAATAAAGTGATCCTATGGGGACTTATTCTTTGTAATGTATTTCTGCACTCAGTGTCCATTTCATCTGGCTTCATGGTTAACAGCTGCGCAATGCGTCAAAGCTGCAGACATGGTCAAGAGGTTTAGACCGAACCACAGAACACAGAAGAAATGTCACCTGAGCAGAACAATCTGTCACGTTTCAAAGCTTTGCTTTAGGAAAAACAGACAGTAGAAAGTATACGAGACAGACTTTGAAACATAGATGGAACAAGGGTATTTGATCCTTGGAACCAGAGAGGGCAGATACCTATCCAGCTGTGGTCAGGGACATGAGGGACAAGTACAGGATGACAGGGAACAATGGAGTCTGGATAAGCAGGACAGCAGGGTCACAGACACAGGAACGCAGACTTAAACCAGGAGGAACACCAGAGGAAATGATGACTTGGTCCTGGAGGAACACCAGAGGAACTGACGACTTGGTCCTGGAGGAACACCAGAGGAACTGACGACTCGGGCCTAGAGGAACACCAGAGGAACTGATGACTCGGGTCTGGAGGAACCCCAGAGGAACTGATGACTTGGCCTGGAGGAACACCAGAGGAACTGATGACTCGGGTCTGGAGGAACACCAGAGGAACTGACGACTCGGGCCTAGAGGAACACCAGAGGAACTGATGACTCGGGTCTGGAGGAACACCAGAGGAACTGATGACTCGGGTCTGGAGGAACACCAGAGGAACTGACGACTTGGGCCTAGAGGAACACCAGAGGAACTGATGACTCGGGTCTGGAGGAACACCAGAGGAACTGACGACTTGGGCCTAGAGGAACACCAGAGGAACTGACGACTTGGGCCTAGAGGAACACCAGAGGAACTGATGACTCGGGCCTAGAGGAACACCAGAGGAACTGATGACTCGGGTCTGGAGGAACACCAGAGGAACTGACGACTTGGGCCTAGAGGAACACCAGAGGAACTGATGACTCGGGTCTGTTGGAACACCAGAGGAACTGATGACTCAGCCTGGAGGAACACCAGAGGAACTGACGACTCGGGCCTGGAGAAAGACCAGAGGAACTGACAACTTGGACCAGGCATGACCGTAGGAACAGCGATAAAAACGAGTAAATGGAAACACTCGATGAATGGGGGAAAGGGAACAACAATAAATTTTGCCCCTTTTCCCCCAGTTCTGAACCCTTACCAAACCTTCCAGTTCTACAAAGTCACCAGGAGAAACTTGTAGCAAAAAAACGTCGGGGGAGGAATTCAGGAAGATTTTAATCACCAGGGGAGCTGCTGCAGGACTGTGTAAATCACACCAAGTACCTAAGCCGTCCTGATTTTTACACGGGCATCATAACAACGGGTTTTTTTTTCTCTCCAGACTCCAAAGCCCAAAAAAAGCCCCGGCTCTGGGAGACTCGGCAAGATATTTGGGAAATCTCTGCTTTTTCACTGAGCTGAAAAACCCTCTTGAAAGAGCGGGAAATGATCCCCACAATCCCATCCTTTATCTCGTAACCTTCCAAAAAGAATAGAAATAGGGGAAGTGCTTCCAAATAAATATTCTGTAATACTGACAAAGATGATAACGAGCCCCATTAAGAAGTCTGAATAAATGAGTTAATATGGACATAACTATTGCACCCTGAAAGCTCTTTTTATTCGGGATCTCTAACTTGTGATTGAAATTTTTTCTACAACCAAATAGACCCATGTGTAATTTCCCCTCTTCCCTTTCTGCAGGAGACACATGTGCTCTCAGAGGAAAATCCGGCAAAATCAAGAACCAAACTACGCGGGGCCCGATCGACTCCCATCCATGAGACTCACCAAAGCACCAAGGGCCGGCCCCATTATAAACACTTATTTATCTTATTTATTTGTTTTATATTTTTTAAAAATTTTGATACTTTTTTTCTGATTATTTATAAAAACTTATTTTATCTTTTTTATTATCATTTTTTACATTTTTTTTTGATACTTTTTTTTAAATAAAATAAAAAAAAATATAAAAAAATGACATTTTGAACCTCAAGGGTCTTCGGGAACGTAGGCTCAATGGGAGACTCCATGGACATTTCTTGCCTAGTGTCATGTTTAACCCCTTCACGGTTTTGGAACATTCCTGAAACATCCAATGCCGGAAGGGGTGTATGGAACGGGGTTCTGAAAAAATTTTGAGATCTGGGTTTCACAATTTTGATAAAAAGATGTTTAAAGCTGCCCCGCTTTAAACGTGATTAAAAATGGGGGCATCCTATCCTATCTTACCTCTCAATCGAGCAATCAGGCCTCCAGGGGCAACCGACCCCATTATTCAGAGAGAAAAAATAAAAAACACCCAACCCGCAAGCGCCCTTCCCATGACAGCCTGGGAGTGGGCGGAAGAAACCCAAAAAGGAAGCACCCCTTCCTTCCCATTGATTTTTTAAATGGGGGCCCTGCCGTTGCACCCCGGTTTGCATCTTTTTTCAGAATTTTTTTGTGTGCAAAACAAACGTTATACTTGGTGTACATTGATTTAACCTATATGGGGGAAAGGGAAAGGGCTTCCATTTTGTGTTTCTGTCCCCCCCCTCCACAGGCTGTCATAAGAAGGGGACTTTTCAGGTTGGGTTTTTTTTATTTTTTTCTCCCTTTAATAATGGAGGTCGGTTGACCCGTGGGAGGCCTGATTGGCTCATTGAAGTAAAGATAGGATAGGACTGCCGATTTTGGATCACTTAAAAGTCGTGGGGATTAAACATCCCCTTTTTACAAAAATGTGAACCCCAGAGTCCAAAGTTTTTTATGTATGTTTGATAGCATAAATGCTTTTTTAGGATTTCCACTAGTGTATTGCCCTTGGGGAAAAGGGTTTACGCTAGATCTCACTGTATCATGGCGGGGGTGGTCGTTCATTTCGAGGCCAAGCCTTTAACCCAGGGAATGGAGCGGCTCTGATCCTTGCTGTTAATACTTTAGACTTGCAGCAATCGCAGCACGGCATTTTCTATCCACTTTTCCTCCCTCTTTTTGGACCCCAAATAATTTTGGGGGGGGACATTGGCTGCCAACCAAAGCCCCATCAGGGGTCCTAGCTGCCAAATTGCAACTATTTTAAAATCTGCCATATACTCCCAAAATAACGAAACCTTTAAAATTTGGTATCACCAGGGTTTAATCAACCCGCAGAATAAATAACAATATTTGTACCGAAAAAGGACTTTTTAAAACTGAAAACCTTTTCAAAAGGCAAAAAAGGCTCAATTGCCTTCTTTTTTTTTCCCCCACACATAAAATTTGGGATCTCAAGTACATGATATTTTTGGTTAATGGGAATTAAAAAGTGCTCTTTCCTGCAAAAAAAAAAGCCCGAATAGCTATGCAGTTGGAAAAAGAAAAATTATGGCTCTTTTGTAAGGCGGGTGGGAAAAAAAAAAAATCAAAATATCTGGGTCTTAAGGGGTTTGAGCTGGTTGGTGGTGAAAAGATATGGGAATATTTTTTTTGTCCAAAAAGGGCCCCCTACATCCAGAATTTGGGAAAGTTAAGTCCCACAAACCCCGAGCACGGGTACTGTTCATTTTCACCATCTTCTATGGCTAAAGTTCTGTTGCAAAGCCCCTCTTTTTGCCTGAGGGGTTGAGGATAAGAGTTTGTATCAAAAAATGGAAAGGAGCCAATAAATCCCCCCAAACAAGAAAAAAACACTGAAACACGGGGAACAGTATAGATTCATGAATACAGAGTTTCCCCTTGTACAAAATCCTAAGACTTAAAGGGGTCAACCCCAAAAAGGCTTTTTCATGTCCCCAGGTCCTTCTTCAGCTTTTAGTGTTTTCAAACAGGGGGTTTAAATTTGTTTTATCTGCAGAGCTTGGCTCAACGGCTGATAAACCATCCCTTCCCCCCCCAAGTGTGCTTAGTTAGTCAAACAAAGGTTGCTTATGTAAAGCAAGTAACCTATAAAACAAGAATTTAAAAGTAGCTATGATGTAGCAGTGGGGTTAGCCCTTCGCCTTTCTCATATGGGCCCCAAGGGTTCAAATGCCTGCAAAAGAAATGGTTTTTTTTCTTTTTCTTAATGCACATACGTTGAGCTTTTTTTTTTTTCAGTAAAAAATTTAAGCAGTACAGAGGACAGGAGTAGTATGACATATTGGGGGCGGCACTCACTTGTGTGTTACTAGGCGGGAATAGACTGCAGTACTCCCTGAGGAGATTTTGAGGCCTGAGCATGTGCGGCCAGGAGGGAGGAGCCTCACCCGGGTCGTACCCCCCCTAGATGGGGTTACCTATGCATCAAAAGGGAGCAGCAAACATAAAGGGTGAAAATTTTTTAATAATGATGAATGAGAAGAATGTTTATTGTTTAATTTGCAAGTTTCCCACATCAAATTTACTTTGAGGCAAAACCTATTTAAAAAGACAGATGTTCATCAGGTTTAACCTTTCCCAGACTTCCAATACCTTCCCCCCTGACCAAAAAAATTTTTTCTTGGGATCCTGTCTTTGTCCTACTTTTTCCCTACATCTAAAAGTTACTTTTTACTCTTACTCATTATCTCCATCTTCCTCCATTTTGGGGTGTCGCTTTTAACACAGTTCTTGGAAGGTGACAGAATGGATTTGTAGTTAATTCATTTAATTCTTTTATTTGTTTCCTGATCACGTTCATTTTGATAATCTGGGAAATGACATTGGTTTGTCTGAGATTTACAGTGATGCTTTAGTATTCAATTTACTTGGTGGAGGTGGCAGAAAGAATGTCTAGGGGTGCACATCCGCTTTTTGGTAGGTTCCTTGTGCTCTGGGAGGATGAAGTTTGGGAATCCTCTGGTTAAACATACTCGGGGCCCATAAACAGGATGATAAGTAGCGCCAGCTTCGTAATAAAATGCTCTGTGGCATTGTACCGGGAAACCCAGGAGCTGAACATTTTCCAAAAATTTTTGTAAACTTTTCTTCGAAGTAATGGATTTAAATCGATTATTTTATGACCTGAAAATGTGAATTCAAAATTTAACAAGAAAAAAAAGCTGAAGATGAGGAAACGGGGGGGAAGCTTGGGAAAACACTGTTTAAGACAAATCCTCTGTACTGTGGACTGAAAATGAAACTAAAACAACGGCAAATCCTTTTCTGCATCAGGTTTTATGGTGGGATATAAATGTGAATGCAAGAGGAGCCCAGTACAAAAACCCGGGCCCAACCAGGACGAGGAGCCCAAAACCCACGCCAACTTTAACTCTCTCCCCATCACCTCTACCAATACAGATCATGCTCCCGTCAAACCTGGGCTTTCCCTTTTCCTTTTTCTGCGTCATTTCCTTGGGTGCTCCAAGCCCTGCATATGGCCCAAGACACCTACAAGGATGGTTCCAAGAAATACTTTACAGCTTCCACACATGGGGGCCCTGGGACTCGTTCCTTTCTCTCCTTCATGAGTGCTTTCCTCCTGCTGTTTTCCATTATTTTTTAGGTTCCAGATTCCAGGGGCGAGTATCAATAACTGTACGACCACAAAACCCCCGACATTCGGGACTCTACTCTTCCTCTAGGTGATAAATCATTGGGTTTTTCCCCTCCAGTGATGATCAAGCATCTAATGGTCTTCAGGGTTTCCCGTGGGTAGAATAAACCCTGTATATAACAAACCCATTCATCCATTATGTAATAAAAAACCTTCCACCACGATCTTCCATAACGATGACTAACCACCCGACAACCGCCCCACCCCATCCAATAACATGGTGACATTGATTTTCAGGTAAATTGCAGCCATCACAGTGTCAACTCCTCTACCAACCTTCCCCGTTTTACAAAGATCACCAGGGGAAATAGTGGCAACCGAACAATCTGGGGGGCAACTTCAGGAAGTCTGTATCACCAGGGGAGCTGCTGCAGGACTGTTAAAATATCACACCAAGTGACCCCAAACCGTCCCGATGTTAACGGGCAGTCACTAATCAGCAGGTTTTTTCTTTTAGAGCTCCAGGACCACAAAGCCCTCGGGTCTAGAGAAATCGGGCAAGAAAAATTTTTAGAAATTCTGACTATTCACTGAGCTGAAGAATACTTTAAAGAGCAGGTAATGATCCCCCCAATCCCTCCCTTTTTTCGTAGACTCTTTCCTTTTTAGTAAGATATAGAAATTTGGGAAGTGCCAGGAATAATATATTTTTTAAACTGCTAAGACTTAGCTGGCTTTCCCTGTAATGAAGTTGGTAAGATGGGTATAATATGGTTAAAAACCCTTGCAGCTGTGTGGGTGCCGATATCATGAAATGCTCCCTTCTGGGTCTTTATATAACTTCTCTAAAAAAATTTTGGGAAAATTTTCTGTACAGTCGACTCCATATAAAATTTAAAAGTTTTCATTCTGCAGGGCGACACTTGTGCGCTTGAGGATAATCCAGGCAAACAACAAGAACCAACACTCGGGCCCCTCGCCTCTCCCTCCATGAGACCACTACAAGCACCAATGGCCGGCCTATTTATAACCACTTATTTTCTTATTTATTTTATATTTTTACATTTTGATACATTTTTTCTTGATTATTTTTATTTAAATTATTTTATCTTATTTTTTATCAATTTTTACATTTTCTATTTGATACATTTTTTAATAAAATATTATAAATCCTCTAACTTGCCTTTACCTCACTGGATCAAAACAATAACAACCAATAGTGGGGAAATATAGATTGTACAATGAGGTAGGGATGAAAGACTGAATATGGCGGCTCTAGAGAAGAAGACATGAAACAAGGAAACAAGGACTATAATAAGTGAAGCAAGGGAACAAATTTTAGTAATCCTGGGGGACAACTCCACCACCTGGAAAATTCCCAAAAGCTAATTCACCAAAACATTCATATCCGAAGCTTTATATGAGAATGAAAATGATCCTTTGGGGGGGCTTATTCTTTGTAAAAATTTTGCACTCATTTCCCATTTTTTGTGGTTCGTGTTAAAACTGCGCAATGCGTCAAAAACTGAGACGGTCAAACAAAAACATCTTGTGAGCACAAGTTCAGGTTGGAGGCAAATGGTTGGTCTGGTGGACGCTGACATCAAGGAGACAGGAATGCCAATGGGTGATGAAATGGACAACACCAACAGAAAACTACACCAAGTCCCCTCCTAAAACTCTAAGCAGTGATTTTTAAACCCTTTTTTGAGCCGCGGACACTTTTTACACTTACAAAAAAACCCCAACAAATAAACCAAAATGGCACAAAAAACCTAAAACAGTACATATTAACTAAGTTAATAAAATCGATTCAAACCCAAAATGCCCCCCCTGAGCCAGGATCCCCCCCCTTTCAGCCAGGTCCCCCCTTGTAGCCAGTGATGCCCCCTTGTAGCCAGTGTGCCCCCCTTGTAGCCAGTGATGCCCCCCTTGTAGCCAGTGATGTCCCCCATTGTAGCCAGTGATGCCCCATTGTAGCCAGTGTGCCCTCATTGCAGCCAGGATGCCCCTTTGTAACCAGTGTGCCCCCCTTGTAGCCAGTGTGCCCCTTGTAGCCAGTGTGTCCCATTGTAGCCAGTGTGCCCCCCCGTGTAGCCAGGACGCCCCTCTTGTAGCCTGTGTGCCCCCCTTGTAGCCAGTGTGCCCCCTTGTAGCCAGGATGCCCCCATTGTAGCCAGTGATGCCCCCTGTAGTAATTCTAAAATAACAAAAGATTACTCTCCTGGTCGCGCATCCCGGTCTGGAGCTGCTCAGCAGTGGGAGCTGCAGAGCGGTGTGAGCAGCGTGACGTCATCACGCTGCTTACGCTGCACGCAGCTCCCAGGGGTCTCATCGGCGGCAGAGCTGCCAGCCGAGGAGACCCAGCGTCACAGGGGGCGCGGTGAGAGCTGTGCCCCCCCTGTGACGCTGATACAGGGAGGAGTCAGACAGGAACGATCCGTCCCGCCCCCTCCCTGCAGCTGCTGGCTCTGCGCGGCTGTTATAAAACAGTCGCGCAGAGTCAGGGGCGCTCCTACGGGCGGCCGCGGCGCCCCCCGCGGGTGAGAGGAGCCTCGGCGCCCCGGGCGACCACACGCCCTGCCTGCCCCTAAGAAAGGCCCTGAACAAAACACAGGGCACACCATAGTTTGGGGAACTTTCCCCGCGGCACACCCGACACTGGTTGAAAATCACTGCTCTAGAGGGACTATGGACCACATGTATAGGTTACTATGGGCAAAAGAGGTTTTAGACCTAAACAGTTTCATACATGTGGCCCTAAGTATTAAAGCTAAAAAAAGCTTAAAAAACCCAAATATTAAGGGTGACATGTCCCAACACGCCAACGCCAGTTTTTTGTTCTATTTTGCGGCAAACCCACTTTGTACGCCATATTCTTGTTGTAAATGAACTGTCGTATACTAAAACTAGGCGCATTATATGCCGGGAACGACACTTTGTAATGCGCTTAAATATGCTGCATGTGCGCCCCCGTTGCGAAATGTGCCTATTGAGACGCCTTACATATGTTATGCGCCCCCGTCGGGCAATGAGCCTCGATAGACGCATACCATATAATACCAATGATATGTTATGTGCCGTGAGTTGAGCAACGCGCCCTTTCTTGATGCGATGCCCCCTTTTTTGATACAATGCCCCCTTTTTTTGATGCAATGCGCCCTTTTTTGATACAAAGCCCCCTTTTTTGATACAATGCCCCCTTTTTGGATACGATGCACCCTTTTTAGATGCAATGCGTCCTTTTTAGATACGATGTGCCATTTTAGGCGCATTAAGTTTTCTATGCAAGGTATACCTGCCGCCAATTTTTAGAAAGTATCGGACATTCAGGCGCACTTTACACGATTTAATGCGCCTAAAACTGGCATGGATACGGCACTTTTTGGACATGTCGCCCTAAAAGTTTAAATCACCCCCTTTTGCCATTTTACAAATAAAAAAATAAAATGAAAAAAAATTACACATAATTGGTAAAAGTCTGATCTATTAATATATAACACCATTTATGAACTCCATAGAAGAATAAAATACCATACGGCAAAATTGGCAAAGCTTGCTGTATGCTACCAATAGAACTACAATTCAACATGCAAGAAAATGTAGAGGCGCAGAGGTGGAAAACCAAAAAAATTATTGGTCACAGAAAATGGCATTTCAGCACAAATTTTAAAATAGAAAAAGTTTTTATTTAGAGTGCTAAAAGATAACGAAATCTCAACAAATTTGATATCAGTAGAATTGATTTATCCTGCAGAATACAGATAACACATCATTGGTACCAAAAAGTCAACTTCACTAAAACAAAACCCTTGCAAAAAGGCACAATTGCATTTCTTTAATTTTCAACCACACATACAATTTTGGGAGTCTTAAGGCCATGTTCACACGGCTTAAAATGGGCCGTATTTCAGTCCGTAATTACGCGCCGAAGTGCGCCAATTACGGGCCGAAAACGGCCCATTCATTACGGTAATTCACAGCTCTCATAGAGAACTATGGAAGCCGCCGGGCGGGGAGATAATTGACATGTCACTTTCTAGCAGCGTATACGTGCCGCTAGCAGTGATTGTCTATGGGCCGGCGAAGTGCCGGCCCCTCGCTCACTCCCCCGCTCCCGCCCCGCCCCCGTCCACACGGTGTAATTTGCGGGGGCGTACTTACGTCCCGCAATTAAGCCGTGTGAACATAACCTTTAGAGTACATTATATGTTATGGTTAATGGCACCATTAAAATGTGCATCTTGTCCTGTAAATAAAACAAACCCTCAAATAGCTTTGCAGATGGAAAAATAAAAAAAGTTATGGCTCTTGGATGGAGTGTAGGAAAAAAGAAAAAGAAAAATTCAAAAATGGCTCCGACCTTGAAGGGGTTTTGCGACAAGGTAAAACTGATGTGGGAAGCTTGCCAATTAAATAATAAACATTTTCACCGTTCATCATTATTTATACTTCTTTTTTTTTTTAACAAAAATCATTGTAGCTACGAGATAAGTCATAATATATCTATGATTTAGGTCCATTAAATCAATAAATCAAAGCATTCTCAACCTTTGACATCATAAAACATATTATTTAAGATCGTTTTAACTGATAACCATAGTACACTGTTCTTAATAAGAGGCGAATGGGAGATTCTCAAAGACAGCACAACACAGAACAAGACACAGAAGGTGGGGGGAAGATAAGAGAAATACAGTAAATCTTGTGGCAAGGAGTTAGTAAGTTCTTTGTGAGAAAAGTCTTCGTCAGGTCTTAATTTATATGTCGTTAACAGCAACATATGTGTCCCATGGCAGCCAAACAATATCGAAATTATCCATAGTATTATTACTTGATGCAGTCAAGTATTCCATACTCCTTATAGACTTAAGTCTTTGATAAACATCCTGTATACTCGGGGGATCTGTACGTTTCCAGAAAGATGCAATCATACATCTGGTTGCTGTCAAGATACTTAATATCAATTTCAATGTTGGTTTCTTCACATGTCCTGGGAATAAATTTAGTATGCAGAAGGATGGATCTAATGGGACTTGCAGGCCCGTCAATTCTATTATAAACCTGTGGACCGCTGCCCACAGATTTTGAATGATATGGCGTTCCCAGAAGATATGATAGATATTGCCACCTTGCGCATGGCATTGCCAACCTTGATCAGGGATTGTCGGGTTAAGTTTGTGCAATAGAGATGGAGTGTGATACCATAGCATCAAGATTTTATATTGATTCTCTCTGTAAACGTTACAGATTGATGTCTGATTTGCTCGCTTCCATATTTGGTCCCATTCAACCCCGGTGATTTGTCTGCCTATAAGACCTTCCCATTTGGACATATACGGGTGTAAAACAGGGTCTTCTGGACATGGGTTTTGTAGTATGGAATAAATTTCTGATAGCAAGCCTTTAGTTGAGGTATATGTTATACAGATTATTTCAAATCTTACTGGTAGGGAGACTGTGGTAGATTTCAGTGTAGTTTGCAAAAAATGTGAGATCTGCAGGTATGAATAGCGACAGCTTTCTGGGATCTGGAAGTCTGCTTTGATCTTATCAAAAGGGAGAATCTGCCTGGTCCTACGATCCACAACGTCTGCAAACCGAAACAATCTGTGCTCAAACCAGGGTCTCCATGTAGGATTTCCAATACTATCTGGCAACAGTGGATTAAATAGGTAGGAAGTCATAGCCGATTGGGCTGAGCTAGGTCCAAATTTCTGGGCGCATCTCTTCCATATCGTCCAAGTCAATTGCATCGGACCTAACAACGGGCCGTCAGGTTGCAGATGAGATGTGGCCCAAAGTAAAGAACTCGGGTGGACCGGAGCCAACCACAGCTTTTCCATCTCGGCCCACCTTGAGGTCGCCAACATAGAAGACCATGCTGGAATTCTGCGAAGCTGTGAGGCCCAGTAGTATTTAACTATGTCAGGCACTGCAAGTCCCCCTTCTCTCCTTCCCAACATCCTAGTTCTTCTTCCTATCCTATGCCTGTTGTTAGTCCAGATAAATTGAGGTAGGGAGGCCTGTACTGCCTTTAAATCCTTTAGTGGGACTGGGATCGGCAGCGCTTCAAACAGATATAGAAGTTTAGGCAACAATGTCATCTTTACTGCTGAAATTCTGCCTAAAAGGGACAATGGTAGATGCATCCACCTTTTCAGGTGGGATCTAATCTTATTGTATATCGCTGGGAAGTTGCCACTGTACAAGGTCGAGAAAGAAGGTGTTAAGTTTATTCCCAAGTATCTCAGGGAATTTGTTGTCCAATTATAACGGTAATTAGCTTTTAGAGATAAGAAATCCTCTTTTGTCATATTAAGAGGTAAAGCCTCTGTCTTAGAATTATTAATTTTATAACCAGATAGATTATAGAATTTATGGAGGAGTTGCTGTAAGTTGGGGAGAGAGATGTGTAGGGAGGTTAAGGATAATAAAATATCATCAGCGAATAGCGATAATTTAAATTCCCTATCTTTCACAAAAATTCCTTTAATATTCTGATCTAGACGTACTGCCGCTGCTAGGGGTATTATTTATACTTCTTTACCATTTATTAGCTGCTGCTTTACTGGTCCATAGTTTACAGCTCGTCTCCAGGGGATACGACCAGTGAGAAGAGTCCTGGCCGCACATGCTCAGACATCACCTCTCCTCTCAGGCAGCTACTATCAGTTTCTTCTCTGCTTAGTAATTACACACACTCACTGCTGAGCGCGTGTTCAACCAAGGTGTTTTAATTTTTTTCCTGTCCTCTGTACTCCTTTTAATTAGTCAAACAATGCAAATAAATAAAAAGAAAAAAGAAACCTCCACCAGGTATGTGTATTGAGGCAAAAAACATTACATTGAGTTCCTGCATGGATTTGAACCTAGAACTCCTATGATGGAAGGCGAAAGTGCCAACCACTTAGCTAAATTGTAGATACACACAGCGCTTCACATCATTTGCTTGAACTGCATGTGACCCAGCAGGTTTAATATCCAGGGCCGTCATTTCCATTGGGCAGGGTAGGCGGTTGCCCGGGGGCCCCACGAGCACATTGGGCCCTGCTGGGCGGCCATCTACCCTGCCCAGTGACTTGTCCCTGCATAGGCGATGTGATAACGTCATGCCACTCCCGAAGTGAAGTCCCCAGTGGGGGAGCGTGGAGCTAAGTAACGTTTTTTAATTTTTTTTTTTTATACCTTCCGGGGGCTATATAACCTACAGGAGGGCCTATAACCTACAGGGGGCTATATAACCTACAGGGGGACCTATAACCTACAGGAGGGCCTATAAGCTACAGGGCGCCTATATCCTACAGGGAGCCATATCATACAGGGGACCTATAACATACAGGGAGCCCTATTTACTTAAAGGGGGACTCTATCCTACAGGGGGCTATATTTTGTAGGGGGGCCTATATTCTACAGGGGGGCCTATAACCTACAGGTGGCTATAACCTACAAAGGGCCAATCACCTACAGGGGGCTATAACCTACAGGGGGCTATAGCCTACAGGGGCCTATCTACAGGGGCATTTTACCTACAGGGGCCTATCTACAGGGAGCTGTATACCTACTTACAGGTAGGTATCTACTTGTACCTACAAGAGGCTTTATATCTTCCTACAGGGGGTTGTAAATCTACCAACAGGGGGCTGTAAACCTACCTACAACATATCTACCTACAGTAGGCCTGTATACCTACCTACTTAATGGTGGACAACATCACTACCTACTTACGTAATGGGGGCGCCCAAAACAGGGGTAGGAATCGGTAGTGAAGTGCTGATAAAGTGAGAAGTCTAAGATGTTTGTGTGGTAAATTCTGAAGGGATGAGTTGTGGCCGGGAGAAGTCGTCATGGCGGTCTGGACAGAAGGAGAAGAAAAGGGAAAAAGAACGATTCGGAGAACGACTGATCAGAGATGAAGTCTCCTGTGAGCCCTGATATCAGGGGTTATTTTACGGTCTGTTAGATCAGTTCTGTAGTTATTGTCATGTGGTGGTGACCTGAACTGGTAGCTGACCACTCTGTGGTCTCTATATGGTGGTGTTGTAGGTTATACCTGAGCTGGTGTCTGACCTCTATGTGGTCTCTATATGTTGATGTTGTAGGTAATACCTGAGCTGGTTTCTGACCTCTATGTGGTCTCTATATGGTGGTGTTGTAGGTTATACCTGAGCTGGTGTCTGACCTCTATGTGGTGTCTATATGGCGGTGTTGTAGGTTATACCTGAGCTGGTGTCTGACCTCTATGTGGTCTCTATATGGCGGTGTTGTAGGTTATACCTGAGCTGGTGTCTGACCTCTATGTGGTCTCTATTTGGCTGTGTTGTAGATTATACCTGAGCTGATATCTGACCTCTATGTGGTCTCTATATGGCAGTGTTGTAGGTTATACCTGAGCTGGTGTCTGACCTCTATGTGGTCTCTATATGGCGGTGTTGTAGGTTATACCTGAGCTGGTGTCTGACCTCTATGTGGTCTCTATTTGGCTGTGTTGTAGATTATACCGAGCTGATTTTCTGACCTCTATGTGGTCTATATATGGCAGTGTTGTAGGTTATACCTGAGCTGGTGTCTGACCTCTATGTGGTCTCTATACGGCAGTGTTGTAGGTTATACCTGAGCTGGTGTCTGACCTCTATGTGGTCTCTATATGGTGGTGTTGTAGGTTATACCTGAGCTGGTGTCTGACCTCTATGTGGTCTCTATATGGTGGTGTTGTAGGTTATACCTGAGCTGGTGTCTGACCACTATGCGGTCTCTGTATGCCGGTGTTGTAGGTTATACCTGAGCTGGTGTCTGACCTCTATGTGGTCTCTATATGGCAGTGTTGTAGGTTATACCTGAGCTGGTGTTGTAGATTATAAGTTTGTTATCAATAATGTATATATTTGTTCCTGTGAGTGGTTGTGTTTTTGGGGGCCCAGTGCACAGCTCTGCTGAGGGGCCCATAATGCTGTTGTGACGACCCTGTTGACATCACCATGGCTTTCCCCACAGTGTGCTTACTCTAGTCAAACAAAGGTCTGTTTATGTAAAGTCAAGTTACCTAAAATACAAGAGCTATGATGTAGCAGAGTGGTTACCACTTCTGCTTTTCAGCATAGGGGTTCTAGGTTCAAATCTGTGCAGAAACCAAATGGATTGCATTTAAAAAAATAAAAATACCACTGTGGGCGATATTTGGTCATATAAACACACAAGACACTCCATGCACACCAGGGTGTAGGAAGCTACTCCACCTCATTGTGGCAGCAGGAGTGAAGACAATTTTGCATACCTGGATTCATGAAACACCACCGCCCTTTAAGCTATTTTTAGAAAAATTATCGTATTTAATGAAGATAATGGAGGCAACTCTACAAAAAGAATCCCGGGTTGAAATTTTTTTTTTGATCTGGGAAAGCTTTATCTCTTTGCTGCCAGATCGCATCAAAAATGCTATAAGAAATTGTTTTTACTTAACCTCATGGTATCAAAACAGAGTCTTGGGGGGGGGGATCTTCCGATACTTGATTCATAATTCAAGGCAAGGGAGGGGGCCCCATACTCGGGACGGCTGCGCGCTACTCGCCCATCGATCGCCTAACCTTGGGAGACTGAAGAGCTCAGATGGTTCATATGTCACTCATGTGGTTTAGACAAAGGGACACGGGACCAACGTCTATGGCTCTCTTGCCACACATTTCATCGAGTCACTAATATTACTTAAAGGGGTTGTCTCACTATGAAGATTATAGTTGAAAATGTGGGGACCAAAAATCTAAGGATGTACGTCCTTGGTTACTATTGGCAAAGTGCTACGGTTTTAGAGAATGGGCTGGTTTACATGTGCTTAGCAACGGTGTTTGTTTACTGGTCAGGGAAGCATTCTGTCCTGCCCAGGTCGTGCACATGCAAAGGAAAGGCAGTTAAGAGGAGGGGCAGGAATGTGTGTATTGGCAGGCAAGGGAGGAGAAGCAGTGAAGAGGATACAATACACACAACCCCCTGCAGGTCCTCTCACTGCTTCTCCTCCTTGCCTGCCAATACACACATCCCTGCCCCTCTTCTTCACTGCCTTTCCTGTGCATGTGCACGACCTGGGCAGGACAGAATGCTTCCCTGACCAGTAAACAAACACCGTTACTAAGCACATGTAAACCAGCCCGTTCTCTAAAACCGAAGCACTTTTACAATAGTAACCAAGGATGTACATCCTTAGATTTTTGGTCCCCACATTTTCAACTATAATCTTCGTAGTGAGACAACCCCTTTAACAAGGATAATATTTGCAGGGATTGCATTCAGGACATAAAAGATGATGTTACGTATACCTGGAACAACCCAGAGGATCTCGATGTGCAAATAAGACTACTATTACCAACTGCTTTTGTTGAAAGAAAAGGTATGGAGACGCCATGGGGAATAAGATTCTTATGTCATAAGGATCACAGCAACAGAGCCAGTTGCTTGTCCCTTGCATTCTTAAGTTTATTAAGTTGGGGGGGAGGGGGGAAATTAGGGGGTAAGGGGATTATAGTAGAAAAAGGGTATTTCCTTATGACTCCTGGGAGGTACAAAGCCTTAAATCGACAAAAAGAGATTGTTTAACTGATTATTTTGATAATTGTTATAGATACGATGCTTAACTGTATACCTGTATAATTTACATTGTTGTTTGACATGGAAATACTCAATAAAACATATTGAAAAAAAATTAATAAATAAAAAAAAAAAAAAAATTATCTGCACTGTTTGACTAATTACTAAATAGTACAGAGGTCAGAAGTAGAATGACAGCACCTGGGGTTGAACCTTTACTCAGCAGTGAGTGTGTGTGATTACTAGGCAAGGAGGAGTCTGCCTGAGAGGAGAGGTGATGTCTGAGCATGTGCGGCCAGGGCTGATAAGCTCTCATCACTGGTCGTATCTCCTGGAGATGAGTTGTACACTATGGATCACTAAGGGAGCAGCTAAACCAAACATGGTGCAGAATTTTTTAATATTGATGAATGATGAAAATGTTTATTATTTAATTTGCAAGGTTTAACCTTTCCCAGACTTCCAATACCTTCTTCCTGACCAAAAATATTTTCTATGGATCTCAAGATCTTTGTCCTACTTATTGCTACCTCTAAAGGTTGTTATTGCTCTATACTGATTATTCTCAATCTTCCCCCATCTTTGAGGTGTCGCTGCTAGACACAGATTCTTGGAAGGTGACAGAATGGATTTGTTGCTAATTTATTTTATTCATCCATTTGTTTCCTGATGACTTTAGTTTCGATAATCTGGGAAATTACATTGCTTTGTCTGAGGTTCACAACAATGCTGAAGTATTCATTTTGCTTCCTGGAGGTGACAGAAAGAATGTCTAGGGGTGCACATCCGCTTTTTGGTAGGTTCCTTTTGCTCTGGGAGGATAAAGTTTGGGAATCCTCTGGATAAACATACTCTGGTGCCATAAACAGGATGATAAGTGGCGTCTCAGCTTCTGTAATAAAATGCATCTGTGCATTGTGACCGGGAAACCCCAGGCGCTGAACATTGTGGGTTTGGTAAAATTGATAACATTTTCCTCAGAAGTAATGGATTAAATCGATTCTTTTATGACCTGAAAGTGTGAATGTGCAAAACTACAAGAAAACAGAAGCAGGAGAGTGAGGTAACAGTGAAAGCCTTGAGTAAAATTTTCACTGAGGAAGACACATCCTCTGTACTGTGATCTGAAACTGAAACTGGAATCAACGGGCCCACTCACTTCTCTGACATCGAGGTTTTATGGTGGGATATAACTGTGAAGGTGCAAAGATGGAGCCCAGTACAAAGCCAGGACCCAACCAGGACAGAGGAGCCCAGAACCTACTGCCAGACTCCACATCTTCTCCTCATCACCTCCACCAGATCACAGATCATGTCTCCCGTCAACACCTGGACTTTCCTTCTCCTGGTCTGCGTCACCTCCATTGCCTGCTCCAAGCCCTGCATATGGCTCCAAAACACCCACAAGGATGGTTCCAAGAAGATACTTCACAGCTTCCAGCACATGGTGAGCTCCTTGGACTCGTGTCCTCTTCTCTCCTTCATGATGTGACTTTCCTCCTGCTGATTACACATTATTATATTTATTGTTCCAGATTCCAGAGGGCGAGATATCAGATAACTGTACGACCAGCAGAAACCTCCCGGACATTCGTGGACTCTACTCTTCCTCTGAGGTAGATAAATCATTGGGTTTCCTCTCTCAGTGATGATCAGAGCATCTAATGGTCTTCAGGTTCCAGGTGGTGGAGAAGTAAACCAGTGTATATAACAAATACTATTCATCCATTCATGTAGATAGCAGAACCTTCCACCACCGATCTGCCCATAGACGATGACTAAACCACCCCAGACAACCGTCCACAGCCGCCAGTCCAATATTCATGGTGACATTGATTTTACAGGTGGAAATTGCGGCCATCACAGTGTCTGAACTCCTCTACCAAACCTTCCAGTTCTACAAAGATCACCAGGAGAAACTAGTGAGCAACCGAACAGTCTGGGAGCAACTTAAGGAAGATCTGTATCACCAGGCGGAGCTGCTGCAGGACTGTGTAAGTATCACACCAAGTGACCTAGAGCCGTCCTGAGTGTTACACTGGGCAGTCACTAATCAACAGGTTTTATTTCTTTCTAGAGCTCCAGGACCACAAAAGCCCCCGGCTCTAGAGAGACATCGGACAAGATATTTGGAGAAATCTCTGACTATTTCACTGAGCTGAAGAACCTCTTGAAAGAGCAGGTAATGATCCCCACAATCCTCATCACTTTTATACTCGTAGACTCTTCCTTGTTATGTAAGATATAGAAATATGGGAAGTGCTTCCAGGAATAATATATTCTGTAATACTGATCTAAGACTGATAGACTTAGCTCCATGTAATGAAGTCTGGATAAGATGACTATAATGTGGATATAACCATTGCAGCTGTGAAAGTCTCTTCTTATTCCAGGGTCTCTAATCTTGTGGTTGAAATGTTTCTACAACCAATAGACTCCATGTGTGACTTTCCATCTTCCCATTCTGCAGGACGACACATTGTGCGCTCAGAGGATAATCCAGGCAAACATCAAGAAACAACTACTGCGGGCCGATCGCCTCTCCATGCGCATGAGACGTCACTACAAGCAGCCAATGGCCGGCCCTCATTTATAAGCCACTTATTTATCTTATTTATTTTAGATTGTTAAATTTTGATACATTATTTCTTGATTATTTATATTAACTTATTTTATCTTATTTATTTATCATTCTTACATTTTCTATGTGATACATTTTTTTAATAAAATATCATAAATGTCAGAAATGATCAGTTGAACCTCAATATCTGCTGGAAGACGATAGGCTCAGACTGGGAGACTCCATGGACACTTCTTGCCTAGTGTCAGTGATTAACCCCTTCAGGTATTTGGACATTCCTGAACAGCCAAATGCCATGAAGGGTGTATGGAAGGTTTCAACGTGCTGAGCTCGCTCTATATGCGGCAGGCGGCGGTTGTTCATTGCAGCGGCCAACCACTGTTAACAGCAGGGAACGGAGCCCGTTCTGATCCTTGCTATTAAGACCTCGTTCACACGGCTTATTCTGGGACGGATTGCAGCCGTACTGCGGGCCGGATTTGCGCTGCAGTATGGCTCCAATCCGTCCCAGTCATTACGGTAATCCACAGTTCTCATAGAGAACTATGGATTCTGTCTCTTCTCCCCGCTCGGCGAATCCGCCGCGGGGGGAGAAAGTGACATGCACATTATTTACGGCGTGTACGCGCCGTGAATAATGAGTGTCTATGGGGCCGGCGAGCTGCCGGCCCCCCCCCCCGGCCCCGCTGCACGGCTGCCGGCGTAATAGCGGGGCGAAATCCGGCTCCGCAATTACGCCGGCAATAAGCCGTGTGAACATTGCCTAACACTTTAGACGTTGCAGCAATCGCAGCCACGGCATTTGCTATGCACTGTTCCTCCCTCTGTTTGGACCCCAGGACATAATTGTGGGGTGACGATTGGCTGCCAACAAGAAGCTGCATGCAGGCGTCCATAGCTGCAATATACACTCACCGGCCACTTTATTAGGTACACCTGTCCAACTGCTCGTTAACACTTAATTTCTAATCAGCCAATCACATGGCGGCAACTCAGTGCATTTAGGCAGTAGACATGGTCAAGACAATCTCCTGCAGTTCAAACCGAGCATCAGTATGAGGAAGAAAGGTGATTTGAGTGCCTTTGAACGTGGCATGGTTGTTGGTGCCAGAAGGGCTGCTCTGAGTATTTCAGAAACTGCTGATCTCCTGGGATTTTCACGCACAACCATCTCTAGGGTTTACAGAGAATGGTCCGAAAAAGAAAAAACATCCAGTGAGCGGCAGTCCTGTGGGCGGAAATGCCATTTTGATGCCAGAGGTCAAAGGAGAATGGGTAGACTGGTTCGAGCTGATAGAAAGGCAACAGTGACTCAAATAGCCACCCTTACAACCAAGGTAGGCAGAAGAGCATCTCTGAATGCACAGTACGGCGAACTTTGAGGCAGATGGGCTACAGCAGCAGAAGACCACACCCGGTGCCACTCCTTTCAGCTAAGAACAGGAAACAGAGGCTCCAATTGCCCAACTCATCGAAATTGGACAGTAGAAGATGGAAAAACGTTGCCTGGTCTGATGAGTCTCGATTTCTGCTGCGACATTTGGATGGTAGGGTCAGAATTTGGCATCAACAACATGAAAGCATGGATCCATCCTGCCTTGTATCAACGGTTCAGGCTGATGGTGGTGGTGTCATGGTGTGGGGAATATTTTCTTGGCACTCTTTGGGCCCCTTGGTACCAATTGAGCATCGTTGCAACACCTTGTGGAATCTATGCCACGAAGAATTGAGGCAGTTCTGAAGGCAAAAGGGGGCCCAACCCGTTACTAGCATGGTGTACCTAATAAAGTGGCCAGTGAGTGTATGTGCACCTATTAAACCTTGCCATAGTACTACAACATAACGAAACCTTTACAAATTTGGTATCACCGGGATTGAATCAACCTGCAGAATACAGATAGCTCATCATTCGTACCGAAAAATGGACTTCATTAAAAATAAACCCTTGCAAAAAGGCAAAAAAGGCGCAATTGCGTTTCTTTCATTTTCCACCACACATAGAATTTGGGGGTCTCAGAGTACATGATATGTTATGGTTAATGGCACCATTAAAAAGTGCATCTTGTCCTGCAAAATACAAGCCCTGATATAGCTATGCAGATGGAATAATAAAATGTTATGGCTCTTGTAAGGCGGGTGGGAAAAGACAAAAATCCGAAAATGGCTGTGACCTTAAGGCGTTAGGGCTGGTGGTGCTGGTGAAATCGTATGGAGAATAGTTTCTCATTGTCCAATAAGGCTCCTCTACATCCAGATTGGAATTGTGTAAGTCCCACAACTCCCTGAGCACTGGTACTGTTCATATTTACCCATCTTCTATGGCTAAAACATTCAATGTCACAAAGCTCACCTCATTGGTAGCATGTTGGCTGCAATGATTGCCATGAAGGGGGTTTGAGGATAATGGGGAATCCTATCAAAAAACGGAAAGGGGCCTAATAACGTGGCAACAGAGAGCAAACACTGAAACACTGGGAACAGTATAGATTCATGATATACAGAGCTTCCTATACACAACCCTAAAGACTTAAAGAGGTCTAACCACAAAGGCATTTCATGTCCTCTTGTCCTCTCTTCAGCTTTCAGTGTCTTCAGTAGGTGATGTGTATAACTTGTTTGATCTGCAGACCCAACAGGCTTGACATCACCATGCCTTTCCCCACAGTGTGCTTACTCTAGTCAAACAAAGGTCTGTTTAGGTAAAGTCAAGTAACCTAAAACACAAGATCTATAAATAGTTATGATGTCGCAGAGTGGTTACCACTTCTGCCTTTCACCATATGGGTCCTAGGTTCAAATGCCTGCAGAAACCAAATGTGTTGTTTTTCTTTTTCTCAATGCACATATCTGATTGAGCTTTCTTTTTTTTCTACTAATTACTAAGTAGTAAAGAGGACAGGAGTAGTATTACAGCCTCTGGGGGTTGAACACTCACTCAGCAGGGAATAGACTGACAGTAGCTGCCTGAGAGGAGAGGTGATGTCTGAGCATGTGCGGCCAGGACGGAGGAGCTCTTGTCACGGGTTGTATCCCCGGGAGATGAGCTGTACACTATGGATCACTAAGGGAGCAGTTAAAACAAAAATGCTACAGAATTTTTAATAATGCTGAATGAGGAAAATGTTTATTATGTAATTTGCAGCTTCCCATCTCAATTTTTCTTTGTGGTAAAACTCCTTTAAAAAGACAGATATCCATCAGGTTTAACCTTTCCTAGACTTCCAATACCTTCTTCCTGATTTCCCAAAATATTTTCCTTGGATCTCATAATCTTTGTCCTACTTATTGCTACATCTAAAAGTTACTATTACTCTATACTCATTAGTCTCCATCTTCCTCCATCTTTGAGGTGTCGCTGTTAGACACAGATTCTTGGAAGGTGACAGAATGGATTTGTAGTTAATTCATTTAATTCTTTTATTTGTTTCCTGATCACGTTCATTTTGATAATCTGGGAAATGACATTGGTTTGTCTGAGATTTACAGTGATGCTGAAGTATTCAATTTACTTGGTGGAGGTGGCAGGAAGAATGTCTAGGGGTGCACATCCGCTTTTTGGTAGGTTCCTTGTCCTCTGGGATGATGAAGTTTGGGAATCCTCTGGATAAACATACTCTGGTGCCATAAACAGGATGATAAGTGGCGTCTCAGCTTCTGTAATAAAATGCATCTGTGCATTGTGACCGGGAAACCCCAGGAGCTGAACATTTACCAACAATGTTTGGTAAAATTGATAACATTTCTTCAGAAGTAATGGATTGAATCAATTCTTTTATGACCTGAAAATGTGAATGTGCAAAACTACAAGAAAACAGAAGCAGGAGAGTGAGGAAACGGGGGAAGCCGGGAGTAAAATTTTCACTGTTGAAGACACATCCTCTGTACTGTGATCTGTAACTGAAACTGGAATCAACGGCACAATCACTTCTCTGACATCGAGGGTTTTATGGTGGGATATAACTGTGAAGGTGCGAAGATGGAGCCCAGAACAAAGACAGGACCCAACCAGGACAGAGGAGCCCAGAACCTACTGCCAGACTCCACATCTTCTCCTCATCACCTCCACCAGATCACAGATCATGTCTCCCGTCAACACCTGGACTTTCCTTCTCCTGGTCTGCGTCACCTCCATTGCCTGCTCCAAGCCCTGCATATGGCTCCAGGACACCCACAAGGATGGTTCCAAGAAGATACTTCACAGCTTCCAGCACATGGTGAGCTCCTGGGACTCGTGTCCTCTTCTCTCCTTCATGATGTGACTTTCCTCCTGCTGATTACACATTATTATATTTATTGTTCCAGATTCCAGAGGGCGAGATATCAGATAACTGTACGACCAGCAGAAACCTCCCGGACATTCGTGGACTCTACTCTTCCTCTGATTTATATAAATCATTGGGTTTCCTATCTCAGTGATGATAAGAGCATCTAATGGTCTTCAGGTTCCACGTGGTGGAGAAGTAAACCAGTGTATATAACAAATACTATTCATCCATTCATGTAGATAGCAGAACCTCCACCACCGATCTGCCCATAGACGATGACTAAACCACCTCAGACAACCGTCCACAGCCGCCAGTCCAATATTCATGGTGACATTGATTTTACAGGTGGAAATTGCGGCTATCACAGTGTCTGAACTCCTCTACCAAACCTTCCAGTTCTACAAAGAAACACCAGGAGAAACTGTGAGCAACCAACAGCTGGGAGCAACTTCAGGAAGATCTGTATCACCAGGCGGAGCTGCTGCAGGACTGTGTAAGTATCACACCAAGTGACCTAGAGCCGTCCTGAGTGTTACACTGGGCAATCACTAATTTGCAGGTTTTATTTCTTTCTAGAGCTCCAAGACCACAAAAGCCCCCGGCTCTAGAGAGACATCGGACAAGATATTTGGAGAAATCTCTGACTTTTTCACTGAGCTGAAGAACATCTTGAAAGAGCAGGTAATGATCTCCACAATCCTCATCACTTTATCTCGTAGACTCTTCCTTGTTATGTAAGATATAGAAATATGGGAAGTGCTTCGAGGAATAATATATTCTGTAATACTGATCTAAGACTGATAGACTTAGCTCCATGTAATGAAGTCTGAATAAGATGACTATAATGTGGATACAACTACTGCAGCTGTGAAAGTCTCTTCTTATTCTGGGATCTCTAATCTTGTGATTGAAATGTTTCTACAACCGATAGACTCCATGTGTGACTTTCCATCTTCCCGTTCTGCAGGATGACACATTGTGCGCTAAGAGGATAATCCAGGCAAACATCAAGAACCAACTACTGCGGGCCGATCGCCTCTCCATGCGCGTGAGACGTCACCACAAGCAGCCAATGGCCGGCCCTCATTTATAAGACACTTATTTATCTTATTTATTTTATATTGTTAAATTTTGATACATTATTTCTTGATTATTTATATTAACTTATTTTATCTTATTTATTTATCATTGTTACATTTTCTATGTGATACTTTTATTTAATAAAATATCATAAATGTCAAAAATGATCAGTTGAACCTCAATGTCTGCTGGAAGACGATAGGCTCAGACTGGGAGACTGCATGGACACTTCTTGTCTAGTGTCGGTATTTACGCCCTTCACGTACTTGGACATTCCTGAACATCAAAATACCGTAAAGGATGTATGGAACGGGTCCATATGCTGAGCTTGCTCTATACGCGGCAGGCGGCGGTTGTTCATTACAGCCGCCAACCACTATTAACAGCAGGAAACGGAGCCGGCTCTGAACTTTGCTGTTAACACTTTAGACGTTGCAGCAATCGCAGCCACGGCATTTGCTATCCACTGTTCCTCCCTCTGTTTGGACTCCGGAACATAATTGTGGGGTGACGATCGGTTGTCAACCAGAAGCCACAGGCAGGCGTCCATAGCTGCCATATATGTGCACCTATTAAACCCTGCCATAGTACTACAATATAACGAAACCTTTACAAATTTGGTATCACCAGGATTGACTCAACCTGCAGAATACAGATAACACATCATTTGTACCGAAAAATGGACTTCATTAAAACTAAACCCTTGCAAAAAGGCAAAAAAGGCACAATTGCATTTCTTTCATTTTCCACCACACATAGAATTTGGGGGTCTCAGAGTACATTATATGTTATGGTTAGTGGCACCGTTAAAAAGTAAATCTTGTCCCGCGAAAAAAAAGCCCTCATATAGCTATGCAGATGGAAAAATAAAAAGTTATGGCTCTTGTAAGGCGGGTGGGAAAAAAATAATCCGAAAATGGCTGTGACCTTAAGGGGTTAGGGTTGGTGGTGCTGGTGAAATCGTATGGAGAATAGTTTCTTATTGTCCAATAAGTTTCATAGTTAGTTTTATAGTTTGTAAGGCCTTAAAAAGACAAGACGTCCATCCAGTTCAGCCTGTTGTGCTAAGGTGTTGATCCCAGAGGAAGGCAAAAAACCCCAATGAGTAGAAGCCAATTGTCCTCATTTTAGGGAAAATTCCTTCCCGACTCCAATCTGGCAATCGGAAAATCCCTGGATCAACGACCCCTCTCCAGAATCCTAGACACTATAACTTGTTATATTATTATGCCCCAGAAATGCATCCAAACCATTGTTATTGTTATTGAATTCACCATGACAATTTCCTCTGGCAGAGAATTCCACAGTCTCAATGCTCTAACAGTAAAGAATCCCTTTCTATGTTTATGTAGAAACTTTCGTTCCTCAAGACGTAGAGGACGCCTCCTTGTTCTAGATACAGCCCTGGGTATAAATAAATCTTGGGAGAGATCCTATATTGACCTTTGACGTACTTAAACATATTTATTATGTTCCCGCCGAAGCCGTCTTTTCTCTAAACTAAATAACCCCAATCTTGCAATCTTTCTGGTATTGTAGTCCACCCGTCCTTTTATTATTTTTGTTGCCGCCTTTGTACCTCTTCAAGCTCTACAATGTCTTTCCTGTGCACTGGTGCCCAAAACTGTACACAATATTCCATGTGTGGTCTAACCAGTGACTTGTATAATGGGAGAATAATGTTCTCATCATGTGCCTCTATGCACCTTCTAATGCACCCCATGATCCTATTAGCCTTGGAAGCTGCTGTCTGACACTGGCTGCTACAGTTAAGTTTACTGTCCACCAGGATTCCCAAGTCCTTCTCCATGTCACTTTTACCCAGCCTTTTTCTATTTAACATGTAATCATGTAATGGATTTCTCTTCCCCATGTGCATAACCTTGCAATTTGTCTGTATTAACCTCATCTGCCATTTTCCTGCCCAGGCCTCCAATTTATCCAGATCCCTTTGTAATAAAACATTATTCTCTATTGTGTTGATTTACTTTACAGAGCTTAGTATCATCTGCAAAGATCGATATTCTACTGTGTATTCCCTGGTAAGATGATTAATGAAAATGTTAAAGAGGATAGGGCCAATACTGAACCCTTGTGGTACCCCACTAGTAACAGGATCCAGTCTGAGTATGCACCGTTAATTACTACCCTTTGTTTTCTATCGAGCCAGTTGCTTACCCACTTGCACACATTTTCCCCCAGTCCAAGCATTCTCATTTTACTTACCAACCTTTTATGCGGCACCGTATTAAATGCTTTCGAAAAATCTAGATATATGACATCCAGTCATATCACCCCGATCCAGTCTAGCACTGACTTCCTCATAGAAGCTGATGAGATTAGTTGACAGGACCATCCTTCATGAAACCCATGCTGGAATGGCGTTATACATTTATTTTCAGTGAGATACTCCAGGATAGCATCTCTGAGAAAACCTTCAAACATTTTACCTACAACAGAGGTTTAACTTACGCCTATAGTTTCCTGGATCACTATTGACCCCTTTTTGCATATTGTGCACCACAATTGCTATGCGCCAATCCTTTGGGACATACCCCGTCATTAGACACTCCAGGAATATTAAGAATAGGGGCCGATCTATGACATCACTTCACTCTCTTAGGACACGTGGTGTATGCCATCTGGACCTGGGGGATTTGTCTATTTAATCTTCTTAAGACGGAGCTGCACTTCTTCCCGGGTTAGACAAGAAACTTTTAAGTTGGAGTTTACCTCATCCCCTGTTCACATGAAGCTCATCCTCCTCGGTAAATACAGTGAGAAAAAAGTGTTCATAGGTTTGCTTTTTTCTCATCGCCCTCTACTGTCTCTCCCTCAGTATTTTTCAAAGGGCCAACATTTTCTGTTTTAATATTTTTACTATTTATATAGTGTAAGGCCGCAGCTGGGAAGGTCTGCGATGGAGTGTATATCCCAGCCAGGTTCTGGGCGTATGCCTGGAGAGAGCAAGATACATGCCCACCAAGGTAAGAAGCCTGGTGGAGTGAAAGGCCATTGTTAAATAGGTGTCGGCAGTACAGACTGTCGACATACATTAAGTTTGTCTGTTAGTACGGCTACCAGCCATTCCCGGGTCGGCCTTTCATTGGGAGTAAGCATAGAGCGGGGTGGGTGCTTATCCCCATGGCTCCATTCCGGGTTTTCCCGGCGTATAAGGTCAGCAGTAAGCTGACTGGGCGGGCTGCATCTCCAGTCTACCTTCTGGGCTGGAGACATTCACACTGGTGGAACCCCTTGTCTGCTACACCATCTCCCAAGGTGCTAGTGAGGGAACTACACCTGTGTATGACCTCTACCATCTCACCAGCAAATGGCTGCAACCGGAGAGTCTTTCACCTGCCCAGGTGATCGAGAGGGTTGTTTGTGATCGCTTTGTACGTGAGGATCCACGCTGTGTGGGGTAAAACGACCCCAAAAGTCTGGACGAGCTCGTCTCCGTGGTGGAACGTTACAGCGCCAC
Source organism: Phyllomedusa bahiana (assembly GCA_025379985.1). Lineage (NCBI taxonomy): Eukaryota > Metazoa > Chordata > Amphibia > Anura > Hylidae > Phyllomedusa > Phyllomedusa bahiana. Next base: position 64,106 of record JAODAL010013360.1, on the reverse strand, counting down.
TGAAGAGTTTCTCCTGGGTCTGCATCCATTCTAGCCAGTACGGGGTAAGACTGTCTCTGTCCCAAAAGGGGAGAGTAGAGGCCCCGATGGGAGGGAGTAAGGTTGGCTGAGAAAGGGGGGAAGGGTTGCCCACCCCAAAATCAGACCTTTAAACCCAGAGCTCAGGGCCCCCATTGTCTGTTGGCTTTGCGATGGACGGGGGACATGTCGCTGCACGATGTCCAAACGCAGGGGGACCCCATGGACTGTGGCGTTACATGGCGTACGTCGTTGTTTGCCAGGCCGTCCTATACTTCACATGCTGAGACTGGGTGGTGACCGGCGGGAGTGTTACGGTCAAAATCAACGGACTTCCATTCAAGCACCCCATGGACTCCGGGAGCATGGTGACCCTGGTACAGGCCAAGCTGGTGAGCTCAGGCCAACTCCGATCCCGCCGTATAGGGGTGGTCTGATCCATGGGGACACTAGAGACTACCCAACTGCCAGACTCACCATAGAGACTCCCTGCGGTGCCGCACACATGTGGTGGCTGTCTTTGGCGAGCCTACCCTACATGCTGTCATAGGCTGTGACTTTCCCTTTTTTCTGGGATTTTTGTGGAGAATAAAAGGGGTGCAAGGTATAATGATGTCCAGGTGATTGTGTCCGCACGGGAAAGCCCGGAGAGCCCGATGGGTTTCCCTTGTCCGTCCTGGTGGGGGACCCAGAGGAAAACCCCTCTGAGCTCCAGTTCGCCTCCTTGCCAATATCCAGAGGAACTTTGGTACGGAGCAACGGAGGGACCCAAACCTAGAACAGCTTGGAGAAGCGTTCAAGATGATAGATGGGAAACCCCAGGACCGGGCGAGGAATGGTGTACCCTCATTTTGCGATCAACAACGATATGTTAAAACCGGGTAAAAAAGACCGCAACCGGGGTGGTGGAGCAATTGGGGGTCCCCAAGTCACATGTCCGCCAGGTGTTGGAGCTACCCACTCCCATTTTGCTGGGGGACACCTAGGGTGGAAAAAACCCCGGGGAGAGGGTAGAGCGTAACTTCTACTGGCCAGGGAATTATAGGGCAATTGAAGATTTCTGCCAGTCTTGCCCAGAGTGCCAAATAAATGCCCCTGGGCCTCATTTTCCGGAGCCCCCTAACCCCCCTGCCAATAATAGAGGTCCCCTTTGAGAGGATCGGCATGGACCGGGTTTGGGGGCCGCTCCCAAAGTCAGCCCAGGACATCAGCATATCTTAGTGGTCCTTGACTACGCCACCCAGATACCCCGAGGCCATTCCCCTTAGGAACACTTCCTCCAAAGGGATTGCCAAGGATTTTGTTCCAAATGTTCACCCGCACGGTATCCCAAAGGAGATCCTGACAGACCAGGGTACCCCCTTCATGTCTAAGGTGACCAAAGAACTCTGCCGCCTCCTCAATATACCCATCTCCGAAACCTCGGTATATCATCCCCAGACCGATGGTCGGTGGAGGGTTCAATAAGACCCAAAAAGTCAATGCTTAAAAAGGTGGTGGATAAGGATGGGAGAGACTGGGACTGCCTACTACCTTATCTCATTTTCTCTATAAGGGAGGTACCGCAAGCATCCACAGGGTTTTCTCCCTTCGAGCTCCTCTATGGTAGACATCCCCGGGACTCCTGGACATTGCCAAGGAGACCTGGGAGCGGGAAAATACCCCCTATAGGAGCGTGATTTGAACATATTGCCGAGATGCAGGATAGAATCGCAGCAGTCCTGCCTATAGTGCGTGAGAACCTACACGGGGGCCCCGAAACCCAGGCAAGGGTATATAACAGGTCCGCAAGGGTCAGAGTGTTCCAGCCGGCATCGGGTGCTAGTACTTGCCCCAGGTCGAAAGCAGGTTTCTGGCAAAGTGGCAGGGCCCCTATGAGATCAAAGAGCGGGTCAGTGAGGTCAACTATAAGGTGTTCCAGCCGGGTAGAAGAAACCTTATCAGATATATCACATCAACCTAATTAAGCCCTGGGAAAGGGCCGGCAAAGCTTTTCGGGGTAAAGAGCATAGGGGTTGCCCCAAACGGAGGGGTTGCCACCCGTCCGTATCTCCGAGTTCCCTACAGAATCACAGCGGCAGGAAACTAGGGAATTCCTACAAAGAAAACCCGGGAGGTCTTTTCAGATCTACCAGGTCGCACGAAGGTCATTGAACATGCCATCATCACAGAACCCGCCAAAAGGTACGGTTGAGGCCATATAGGGTCCCTGAAGCCCAGAGGCAAGCAATTGCCGAGGGGGTTAAGAAGATGCTGGAGCTTGGGTCATAGAAAAATCCCAAAGTGGGTGGTCGAGCCCCATAGTTTCTCATACCCAAACCCGATTTGGAGCTTACGTTTCTCAACGATTTTCGTAAGCTAAACGAGCTCTCAAAATTTGATGCATACCCGATGCCCCGGGTCATGAATTGGTTGAGAGGTTAGGACCCGCGAGGTACATTAGTACGTTAGACCTGACCCAAAGGGGTATGGCAGGTCCCCCCCCACAAAGGAGGCCAGGGAGAAAACGGCCTTTTCCACCCCAGATGGCCACTTTAACTACTGGTCCTTCCCTTGGCCTACATGGGGCCCGGCCACATTCCAGGGATGATGGACATCATCCTACAGTCCCATAGAAAATATGCAGCAGCATATTTGGATGACGTGGTGATCTTTTTGCACGGATTGGGAGTCCACCTGACCAGAGTGCAAGCTGTCTTAGATGCCATAAGGGCAGCAGGTCTGACCGCCAACCCTAACAAGTGTGCCATAGGGCTAGAGGAGGCCCGCTACTAAGGTTACGACATTGGGAGGGAGTCATCAACCCCAAATGGACAAACTGGAGGCAAAATTTGAAATTGGCCTCAACCATCTCCAAGAAGCAGGTCCCGGGCCTTCTTAGGTATTCGCAGGGTACTATAGGAGGTTCGTACCCAACTTTGCCTCCATAGCAGCCCCGTTACGGACCCCCACAAAAGGGACAAAGTCCACTTTGGTCCCAAATGAACCCGGAGGCTGAACAAGCCTTCCAAAGGCTAAAGGAGGTACTCGCAAGAGACCGTGCTCAGGCCCCAAACTTTCAGAAAGAATTTATTGTTCAGGCAGACCTTCTGAGTAGGATTAGGGGCTGTCCTATCCACAACTGGTTAGGGAAAGAACACCCGGGAGTTTACCTCAGCAGGAAGCTGTCAGCGGCGGAGAAAAAACTACGCCAAGTGGAAAGAGAATGCCTGGCCCTTAAGTGGGCCATCGAGTCCCCCTGCGTTACTACTTGATAGGTTTGACCCTTTAGAGTCATCACAGACCATTCCCCTTTAAAGTGGATGGCACAGAACAAAGGGAAGAACCAAGGGGGACCCGGGGGTTCCTGGCTCTACAGGACTTTAAGTTCTCTGTCGAACATCGCCCCGGGTTCACAACAGGCCAACGCTGATGCATTGTCACGGGTACACAATTTTATGGCACAAAGGTCTCCGCCCCACAGGTCTTGAGCAGAGGGGGGATAGTAAGGCCGCAGCTGGAAGGTCTGCGATGGAGTGTATATTTCCCCCCAGGTTCTGGGCGTATGCCTGGAGAGAGCAAGATACATGCCACCAAGGTAAAAGTGGGGGGAAAGGCCATTGTTAAAAAGGTGTCGGCAGTACAGACTGTCGACATACATTAAGTTTCTGTTAGTACGGCTACCAGCCATTCCGGTTGGCCTTTCATTGGGAGTAAGCATAGAGCAGGGTGGGTGCTTACTCCCCATGGCTCCACTCCGGGTTTTCCCGGCGGTATATAAGGTCAGCAGGTAAGCTGACTGGGCGGGCTGCATCTCCAGTCGATCTTCTGGGCTGGAGACATTCACACTGGTGGAAGCCCGTGTCTGCTACACCATCTCCCAAGGTGCTAGTGAGGGAAAAATACCCTGTGTATAGTAGTGCCTCAGACGACAGGGGTTTTGTTTATGTTTATATGTTTGCGGTGCATGTATTGCCATACGTTTTTTTGTTCTGCTGGTGAAATAAACACACGGAAGCAAGACACCGTTTGAGGCAGATATCTGCCTCTGTCTCATACCTGAAGGACTTGTGAGTGATCCCAGAGTGTGCAAGCTCACAATAGTTAAAACATATGTTGGGGTTAGTGTTACTTTCTATGGCAATATGTCTTTCTGTCTCCAGCTTTGCTTCTTTTATCTTTATTTTACACACTTTGGGCGACATGTATGATCGGACTTTACGCCTGTTTTCAGGCGTATACTGCGCCTCCCGGCCCAAATCCCCCTGTCGGACGCAGGGATGCGGTGTTAGGCGCAGTGTTCGCCACTTTCAGCTGCACCTCGCATAAGGGGGCGGGCAGTGGGCGCGGTGTAGGCGTTCCGGGGTGGGACGCGGCGCGCTCGAAAACTCCGAAGCATGTACGATGGCGGCTCGCCAAATCGCGGCGCAATGCAGCTCCGACAAGCAGATCTGGTTGATTTTGGTCTACATGCTCCGGCGGCGGCGAAGTGAAGCGAGAACGGAACATGCGATGAAAAATAGAACAAGATCGCAACAGAAATCTCGGCGCTCAACTCCGACGAGCAGACCTGGTCTAAAGGCTCCGGCGGAGGCGAAGTGAAGCGAGAACGGAACATGCGAGGAAACATACAGAAGATCGCAAGAGAAATCTCGGCGCTCCGCTCCGTGCAGCAGGAGTATGATTCCAAAAAAATCGCCTTTATAAAGGCGAAAACATTGTCAGAAAAGAGCTCACACCTCAAAAATAAAAATAATTAAAAAAAATCACTTTCCAAAAATCTCGAACGGCGCTATATCAAGAATTCGGATATTGGAAATTGCCGGGAAATACAGTAATTCAAATTCTGAAAGCTATTCTCATTGGTCGGCAGAAACCGGCCAATCAGAATAGGAGCGACAGTGACCCATTATATCCTATGGAGAACGATTGACCAATCAGAATCAACGGTGGGACAGTTCAAAATACTGTAAAAATGCAGAAAATAGCTGATTGGCTGAGCTAGCGGGGGCTTGGCTATCTCGGCCAATCAGATTAAGAGCGACAGAGACCCATTATAGCCTATGGAGAATTTTGAACCAATCAAAATCCAAGGCGGGACAGTTCAAAATACAGTAAAAATGCAGAAAAGAGCTGATTGGTTGAACTAGCGGGGGCTTGGCTATCCCAGCCAATCAGAGAGCGAGCTACTTCTCCCATTGTAGTCTATGGAGAGATCGGCGCAATGCAATCTCGGCACTCAGCGCCGTGCGGCATGGAGTATGAATAAAAAAAATTTTTTTATTAGTGTAAAACATTATCAGATAAAGAGCTGAAACCTTCTCTAAAAATAAATCAGTTAAATCCCGAACAACGCGTTTGTCGCCGAGACCGGCGCTACATAAGGAATTGCAATAGAGAGAGTTGCCGGGAAATACAGTTATTCAAATAGTTTAAGCTCTTCTCATTGGTCGGCAGAAGCCAGCCAATCAGAATAGGAGTGACAGGACCCAAATTGTAAACCTAGGAGAAGTTTTTGGAAATACTCAGAATAGGAGCGACAGTGTCCCATTATAAGCTATGGAGGAGAATTGACCAATCAGAATAGAGCGACAAAGACCCATTATAAGCAATGGGGGAGAATTGACCAATCAAAATTTGGAAGGGGACAAGACCCATTAAAAACCTATGGAGAAATTTAGACCAATCCAAATGAAAAGGCGGGAAAGTTCAAAATACATTTAACAAGCCCGGGAAAAGAGTGATTGGTTGGCCGGGGGGGCCCTTGGTTTATCCCACCAAATAAAAAGCGCGAGCTTTTTTCTCATTGTAGTTAGGGGTGAGTTTGTCCAATGCAATCTCAGCGCTCAGCGCCGTGCCATGGGTATGAAAAAAAAAACCTTTTTAGTAAGTGTAAAATATCAAAAAAAGCCTAAAACCCTTTTTTTAAAAAATAAACACTTAAACCCCAAAAACAACCTTTTTTCCCCAGAAAAACCGGCGCTACAGGGGGAAATTTGCAATAGGGGAATTCCCGGGAAAAAATACGTTTTTTTCCAAAATAGTTTAAGCTTTTTCTCGGGGGCCCCGGAAAGAAACCAACCCAAAATCAAATAGGAGTGACGGGGAAACCCTTTGGGAAACCCTATGGAAAAAAAATTTGCCCAATCTATTCCGAGGCGGGAAAGTTAAAAATCAGAAAAAAAAGGCAGAAAACGAGCTGTTTGGGTTGAAGGGGGCGGGGCTCGCCATTTTAAGCCAATCAGAGGGGCGAGCTACTTTCTCATGGGATTTCCCTAGGGGGGGAAAAAAAATTCGGAGCGGCTCTTTTTTTGTGTTTGGGCTTTTTTAAAAAGAGGCCCCCCTTTTTTGGGACCAATGGGAGAGCGACCCGACGCTTTTAGGGGGTTTTCTAATGAAATCTGAAAAAAAATTTGTACAGGCCGAAATAAAATTTTTAAGGGGACTCCAGAATTTTGTCCCAAATTGTAAAAGAAAGATCAAAAAAAAGGGGGAAAAGAAAAAAAATTTAAAAAAAACAAAAAAACCCCTGTTTATTTCTTTATTTTCTTTACACCCATAAAAATTGATCCTTTTTAACGAAAAAAACCTGTTTTTAGTGAATTAATTTTTTTTTTTTTTAAACCCCCAATTATTGATCATTTTATATACAGATGGGTTTTACAACTTCTGTAGTTTTTATCATTTGTTTTTCGGCAATTTTTTCAGTTTTATTCCAGTTTGGGCATTAAAAACCCCAAAGGACCCGTCCTCGTTTCTCCCTTTGGGCCCCAAAAAACCGCGCCTCTTTAAAATTTTCCCAATCACAAAAAGGTTTGCTCGGGCATTTTTTTTCCCCCAAATTAAAAACTCTATGAGAAAGTAGCTCGCGATTGTTTGGGCTGGAAAAACCCAAAGCCCCCCTAGTTTAAACCAAAACAGCCCCTTTTCTGCTTTTTTTACTGTATTTTAAAACTGTCCCCCCTTTTGAAAAAGTTTGGGTAAAATTCTCCTCCTTTGGTTATAAGGGGCCAAACTGCCCCTCCTATTCTGATTGGCTGGTTTAGGCCCGCCCAAAAACAGAAGGGGTTTTAAGAAATTTTAAAGTACTGTTTTTCCCCGGGCAATTTTTCTATTTTCCCCCAAATTCCTGATTAGCGCCGGTCTCGGGGGACAAACGGGTTGTTGGGGTTTTGGAATTGATTTTTGTTTTTTGGAATGTTTGAGCCTTTTTCAAGTTTAAATTTTTAAAATAAAAAAAAATTTGTTTTTTTTTTATTAAAAATCCATGCCCCCGGGGCGCGGGGCCCGAGATTGCATTGCGCCAATCTCCCCAAAATAGACTAAAAGGGGGACAAGTAGCTGCGCTCGGTTGGGGGGGATACCCCAACCCTCGCTAGAAAAAAACCCAAAACACTCATTTCTGCATTTTTTAACTGTCTTTTGAATTCCCCCCCGGGCCCCTTTTTGATTTTGTTTGGCCCCAAAACTTTTTCCAAAGGATATAAGGGCCCTTGTCGCCCAATTTTTATTGGTCAATTCTCCTCCCTTAAATAAGGGTCTTTGTCGCCCTATTCTGTTGGCCCAATTCCCCTCCAAAGGTTTTAAAATTGGGTCCCCTTTTCGCCCCCTATTTTGTTTCCCCAAAACTTTCCCCCCTAAATAGGTTTTAAATGGGTCTTTGTCGCCCTATTCTGGGGGGGCCCTTTTTTATCCCCGACCAATCAGAAAAGCGTCCCCGTTTTGAATTACTTTTTTCCCCGGAAAATTCTCTATATCCCAATTCCCATGTAGCCCCGGGGTTCTCAGCGACAAACGCGTTGTTCGGGTTTGAATTGATTTATGTTTATAGAAGGTTTGAGCTCTTTTTCAGAACATATTTTACAACTAATAAAAATGATTTTTTTATCCATACTCCATGCCGCACGGCGCTGAGCGCCGAGAATGCATTGCGCCGATCTCTCCATAGACTACAATGGGAGAAGTATCTTGCGCTCTGATTTGTCGAGATAGCCAAGCCCTCGCTAGCTCAACCAATCAGCTCATTTCTGCATTTTTACTGTCTTTTGAACTGTCCCGCCTTTGATTTTGATTGGTCCAAACTTCTTCATAGGTTATAATGGGTCCCTGTCGCTCCTATTCTGATTGGTCAATACTCCTCCATAGGATATAATGGGTCTCTGTCGCTCCTATTCTGATTGGCCGAGATAGCCAAGCCCCCGCTAGCTCAGCCAAACAGCTCTTTTCTGCATTTTTACTGTATTTTGAACTGTCCCGCCTTTGATTTTGATTGGTCAATAGTTCTCCATAGGATATAATGGGTCACTGTCGCTCCTATTCTGATTGGTCAATACTTCTCCATAGGATATAATGGGTCCCTGTCGCTCCTATTCTGATTGGCTGGCTTCTGCTGACCAATGAGAATAGCTTTCCGATTTTGAATTACTGTATTTCCCGGCAATTTCCAATATCCTAATTCTTGAATTAGGATATTGGAAAGTGGTTTTTTTTTATTATTTTTTTATTTTTGAGGTTTGAGCTCTTTTCTGATAATATTTTCCGCCTTTATAAAGGCGATTTTTTTATTCATACTCCGCACGGACATCCTTAATGATTTCTCGCTGATTTCCAGCCTGGCTCGAGTCGGAATACATGTGAGGCGCAGTCCCGCACTGCGCCCATGTCCCCGCACTGTGCCCCACACTGGCGAGGCGCGGGGAAATTTACAGCCGCATGAATTTGGCGCAGCCCCCGCGCCAAACATACCTTCCCGGGCGCGATTTCCCGCTGAAAAAACGTGGCGTAAAAGGCGCTCCCCAACGTGCGGGGTTCATACATGTCGCCCTTTATTTTTTTCCCTATAGCTTCTTAGGCCCCCTTCACTACCCTCCTTTTTAGTAGGTGAAAAGCTTTCTTTTTGTTTTTTATTGCCTCCTTTACATCCTGTTGATCCAATTGGGTTTTTCCTGTTTCTAATTTTTTTTTTCCCAAAAGGTATGACCTCTCACAGTGGTACCCTGGGAATTTTTTTTAAAAATATTTTTTTTTTTATTTTATTTTTTTTCTTATTCAAAAAAAAATTTTAAAAAACCCAAAAAAACCCAAGTAAATATGGGACGAAAAAAGGGGTTTTCACACGACAGGCAGGCTGAAAATCCCCCCAAAATTATGATGCGGGATACATTATGCTGACATATTAGAAGAGGCTACAGGGTAGGATGGAGCTTTGGGGATAAAAAACCCATACGTTTGCCTTGGGGGATCCAAAACCCGGGACTAACAGGCATTCTAAAGATGGGGCCCAAATCATTTACCCTTTCAAAATTGTAACCCTCTTGAAAGGTGTAAAAATTTGTTTCTTTAAAAATTAACAGGGTGCATCTTGTGGAAGAATTAATAAAACAAAGGAAACCCAAAGAAAAAAATAAAAAACAGGGTGTACGGCCGGTTCGGGGCCCTTTTTAAAAGTGCCCCCGTCGCCAAAAACCCCAAAACCCCAGCAAATTTTAAAAAAAGGGGGGGAGGGGCGCGTACCTAAACGGGCAGAGGATCTATAACCCCCAAATGCCCAAAAAAACCAACCGTTTTCCCCAAATTAAAGGTGGCGTGTCCCCAATTGGGGGAGTTTTTTTGGGGGTTTTCCCCCTTTCGTGCAAGTATGGCCCTTTCCCCGCAGCCAAAACTTTACGGGAACGGTCTCTTCCCAGAAAAAACCATAACGGGGGATTGATCGTTTTTGCACCCGGGATGGGGAAAGGAAAAATTTGGGGGGCCCTAAAAGCGGGGGCAGGAAAAGGTTTACGGAAGAGGAGAAGTACACCCGGGATCTTTGGGGAGAGATTATCCTGGGGATAAAATGTTTTATTCTAGAAATTTTGCAGCCAAAAGGGTGAACCCTCCCCCCCAAAAGTTTCCCCCAACTTGGGATTTGGGAAAACCTTTTTCCCGATTTCGGGGCCGCAAAATATTAAACCCCCCGGGGAAAGGGGAATGCAGAAAGGGCCCGGGAAAACCAAACCGCGTGTCCATTTTATATTTCCCGTTCCTGCCTTTCAACAGAAATGACATTTGTCCCAAAAGGTTTAGAATACCTTTTTTCCAATCCTTTTGTAAAGGGCCCCCCTTTTTTTTTTCCCGCCCCATTTCCCTAAAGGGGGTAAACTCCACATTCATTTGGCTGCAAAAGCTATAATCTTGGAAAAGGGTTTCCCCACAGATCCCGCAGGCCCCCATTCCTCAAACGGCAAGGGGTCTGTGGTTAAAGTCGACCCCCTACACAGGGCTGGGCCCCCTTTTACTATAGAAATTTTTAAATAAAAAAAACTTGTCGATGGGGGAGCCATGGGTTTGGTTCTTGATTTTTTTGGGAATTTTTCCTAAAACCCTTTCCCTTTAAAAATTTTCAAAGGGGAGGGGAGAAACCCCAAATTGGTTAATTTAAAAGCCGAGGCTATGGGTTTTTCCCCAATTGGAAAAGAGCAGTCCCCAGCGAAGTAACAATAAAACCCAAAAAATAATTTGGAGTGCACGCCAAAATTTGGCCGGGAAAATCCGGTCAAACCATAGTAATTCAAAAAATTTGAAAAGCACCCCCTTTCGAAAAAGTGAGAAAATTTTTTTTGCCCCAAACGCAACTTTTCAGCCCCAAAAGGGGTTTTTTTCCTACACACAAGTCCCCATCTATGGTATAATAGTGAAAACGTACATCAATCAATAAAGTAAACAATTTTAAAAAAATTTTTATGTGTTTTCAGTTTATAAAAATGTTTTTTATACAAAATTAAAATTGTTTCATATAATACTCCATAAAAGGAAATTACAATGTGTATATCAATATGCAAAACCATGATACGTAAAACCCCTTTTTTACATCATAATGATAAAAGGGAAACACACAAGTATAGTAAAAAGGGTTGATGAAAAGAAAAAGAATCCTACGAGGAACTCATGGATGGACCCCAAATGCATAAAATTTCCCTTGGCTCTCAAAAGAGGGATTTTGCGAAAATGGTTCCCACGGAACTATGGGGGCGCCAGCGTTTTAAGTCTAAAAAACCCCAATGAAAAAGGGGAATCGGCCTTAAAGGTTCCCAATCCCCCATGGGGTTTTTGTTCTCATTTTTTGAATGCGGGGTTTTTCCCGAAGCTGGGAGTGGGCAGGGTCCTTTTGAGGATCGGGGAAACAACCCAAATTGCATGCCGCCAAATTTGAAACTTTTCGCTTTAGCCCCCCTTTCCCTTTCTTTAAATCACCTCCTTCAGCGGTTTTTTATCCCCTCTGAAAAATAATGCCCCCTGGGCCGTTTCAGGGTTTTGGGGCCGGTGGGCGAAAGCGCTCTGTTGGCACATCAAATTCAAACCCGGGGCTCCCAAAAAAATTTAGTTAAAGGCCTTTGTGGGGGTTGGGTTTTCAGTCACCCGTCCTACAAAAGCCCGGAAATGCCCCCTTTTTCAAAATTATTTTTTCCCGTCTGCTGCGATTCTCCGGGTCGTCAAGGGGTGGTTCCCCGTCAGCAAAGCGATCCTGTTGTTCCCCCAAACAAAGCCTGCAGGGCCGGGGATAGCAGTTTCTGTAGATTTTATGTTTTTCCCAAACTTTTTAAAACCCCGGGCCTTGCAGGACTGTGATTTCTGCCTGAAACCGGGTTGAAGTTTCTTGTTTCCAAGCATGATGCAATCTTCCCCAATTTTTGAATTTCACTTTTTGTGGGGATAAAGGGGAAAGGGAAGGCTCTGTAGCTCAGGGTGAGGGGGGGCAGGGGGGAATGGCTTCCTCAGGGGGGACCGGTCCAAAAACCCTCAAGTACCGGCCCATGGGCACTGTAGAACGCCCAGGGGGAATTGCCCTGGGGGTTTGGTTTTATCAAAAACTTTTCCCCCCAGGATGCCCAGGGGGCCCGGGTTAGAGCCCCCAAATGCGCCCCCTGTACCCCCAACGAGGACATAAACACAGCACGTCCCCAAGGGCTGTGGGCGCCGGGGTGGGGGCAGGGGAGGCCGGGTGCTCCCGGGACCCCTTTCATTTGGGGCATCAGGGAAAGACCTTGGAAGGGTCCAAGACCCCCGGGGAAGGAAACCGGGGGTTTGTCTAAATAGCGAGGGGGTACCCGGGTGCGGGGCCTATTTGGGGGGCCCAAAGGGGCTCAATTTGAAGTGGGAAGGGGGATCCCCCCTTGGGGTTCCCCCAAAGCCCCGGGGCCCAAAGGGTTCCCCCCCACAACCGGGGGAAGGGCAAAAGGGGGGGGGCAAAGGGGGACCCTCTTTGTCCTTGGGAATAAGCCTCCCTTGGCAGGTGGCGGCCCCCACTACCCTTGGTCTCTAAATTGCCCCTTTGGGGCCCCCCCCTCCTCCTACATCAAAAAATTTTTTTTTGAGGGCCAGAGGGGGGGGCCGGAAAGGGCTGGGTGTGCGGGGGGAAGCACGTACCGTTTTTCCTGGGCGGCTTTTTCCTTTTTGGGCATTTCGGGGAATGGCCGGCTGGAATCCCCGGGTTGAAAACTGCTGCAGCGGGGGATAGGCGCAGTGCCCCCCTCACTGCCCCCCCCTGCAGAAGCGTCGCTGCTTTTCTTCTAAATTCCCTGGGAGTGGGGGGCCTGGGGAAAGGAAAAGGGGGGAGGGGCCGGGGGCAGGGGGACGTGCGGGCAAAACCCCGATCCCTCCTGGGGGCCGGAAAACGATCCCCCGCAGTCGGGCGGGGTTTTCACTTGCTGGCGGGGGGCCGTCCCTCTTTTAATCCAGGGGCAAGATGGGGGGCCTGGAGTGGAAGCGGGGAGGAGGGTTTGATCGTCACCGGGGCCCGGAGAGGGGGGCAAAATAGTTAGTTAAGCCCACTCACGGGCTGCCTGAGTTTTGAGCGTCCGGGGGGGTTTCTTTTGGGAGTTTCTCTTGCTCATTTCTGATGGCTGTAAACTTGGTTTTTTCTGTGATCCCGGGGAGCTCCATTTAAAGAAAAATCCGTTCTATTTTAGCGGGCCCCCCCCCCCAATTTTCCCCTTTTATTTTTTTGTTCTGCCATTTTTTAAACCACATTGTCCCTTTTCAATACGGTTTAGGGCCCCCTAACAAATGAATCAGTCTTTAAAATTCAGTGTTTTTGTGGCTCTTGACAAAACACTCTTTTAAAGGGAAAAAAGGAAAATTTTATTATTTTAAATTTAACTATTTCCTAGTCCCCCTCAACCTAAACCTTTGTTCCTGTCAGGTCTATTATGTTATTAAGTCTAAAAATGGTTTTTCCCGGGTACCCGGTTTTCCCACCTTTTGGGCCCAAAGGAAATTTTATCATTATTTTTTGACAAAAACCTTTTCCCTTTTTAAAACTACAGGTTTCAGTTTCCAATTAAATGTCTAGGTGGGTTAAAGTTCCCATAAAAACCCAACCTCATTCTGATCAGCTCCTAAACTATTTTCCCCTTTGGGGGGGTACATTTTCTAGGGGTTCTTTATTTTTGGGGCCCCCTTTATAGCGGCCCCCTATTAGAAATTATATTTTATTTTTCCCCCCCATGTTTTTTACCCAAATTGATTCCACTTTCATTACTTTTCCCTTATATCTTCCGCAGTTTGGCTTCAGACGGTTTTTCATGGGAGACAAAACCCCCCCCCTTTCCGGTTTTTTAAACATCCTTTCTAAAAGATTTTAACCCTGAAATTTTAACCCCCCCCAAGTCATAGCTCTCGTCAGCCATGCTCAGTTATCCCCACTTTGTCAAATTTTTCTTCAGTTAGATTAATTCTATTTCCCATTTATTTTTTTGGGTCAACTCCACTTTGGTCAGCATGCATAGAAAATTTTGCTTTTTTTATTTCTTTCCCCCTTTCTTTTTTTAACTATTGCTACACCCCCCCCTCCACCCCAACCCCGATTTAAAAACTAATTCCCAGCTCTCAATCTTCACTACTTGCATGAAATTAGGTATTTTTCCCCCCCCCCATCCCTTAGTTTAAATATTCCTCCAATTTCCCTGGCCTTTTTTGCCCCCCCAATACAGCGGCACCCTCCCCAATTGGTCCCAGCCCGCCCCTACAAGACCCTTTTGCCAAGAAAAGAGGTCACCCCCAGTTCCCCAAAAAACCCAAACCCTTTTTCCAACCCCAAATTTTTTTGGCCCTTATTCACCTCTCAAAATTCCCCCTTTTGTTTTGGGTGTGGCTGGGGAAAAGGGTAAAATTTCTGAAAATTTTACCCGGGAGGCCCTTTCCCTTAGTTTTTGGCCAAAACCCTGAAATCGTTTTTAAAAGGGGGGAATCCCCAAACCTCTAACTTTGTCATTGGTGCCAAGTGGACCATGACGCTGGTTCTACCACCCCCAAAACCCGCTTTCTGTCGCCCAAACCCGCAAATTTTGTCAAACCCGGGCCCCAGGTAAAAAAAAACCCCACTGTTCGACGATCCCGGTTTTTGTGACAAATTTGGCCCTGTCTTTTTAACCCCAAATTTAATTTGGAGTCCCCAACTACTAGCCCCTTTGTCTAGCGACCTCCCATTCCTATTCCCCTTTCTTACTGGGCAGTGTCGGGGTTTAAGCTGTGCACGACGTGAAACAGGCTGCAACAAACTTTATGTGCGCTCCCCCCCTGATACACTTGTGTGACAGCTCTGTGGTTTACGGGCGCCAGGGCCCCTCCTGGGCAGGGGGGGGAGGGGCACCAGCCAATGGGAGGACCCCAGGGCACTCTGGAGAGCCCAAAAGCAGGGGCTAAAATTGCTAGTCCAGGATCTGGCGCTGAGGGTAGAAAAACAGGAGGCTTTCCCCCAAATCAGAGGGGCCCCGCATTTCCTTCCCCTCCTGGGGGAACCCCCCATCCAGTTTCCCGAAAAGGGTTTTCCCGGAACAGGAGGGCCCTTTTTGGCATTTAGAGAGGGGTGTCGCCTGTATTTCAGGCTCCCCCACTTAACCCCAAGGGGAAAGAGAAACAAAGGGGGGGAAATTTTATGTCCTTACTGCAGGGGCCCCCCCAGGGGGTGGGCCCTTTTCGTTAAGCATGACTCAAATTTAACGGGCTTCTGTGGACAGGGTTTTTTGCCGCTTTTGGGGGACTCTTTTTTTTAACCCCGTAGGGAAACTGTGCCGAGGCTCAGCTGACCACCTTGGGGAGGTTTAGAAGACTGTGGAGGGGTTTTGCTCCCAAATTTTATCGCTGGTGGTTCCCCCTGGGGGGAACGACGGGAGCCTCAGATCCCGTTTTGTTTTGGGGTTTGCTGACCATGTGGGAAAGGGTTTATTGGTGGGTTCCCCACCCCCGGTACTTTAAATGGGCCCTGGGGACTGGCCCTTCGCTGTTTCAGAGTTTTTTGGGAAAGACGGCAAAGAAAAGGGTTCCCCCCCCTGGTCCACAACCGGTCCCCCCAAACCCGTTGTTTCCGACTAAACCCAAAGGGGCCCAAAGCAAGTAGAGCCTTTTTTTGTCACTTGGGGGCCCAGTGAACCCTAGGAAAAACTCGTCGCACTAGGGTTTGCTTCTACGTGGGGGAAAAATTGGGCACAGAAATTTGGGAATGCTCCAAACGGAAGACCAGGTTGGAAAAAAAACCCAAAGCCTAGGGTTTGGGCACAAGGGTACCTAAAGGCCGGGGGCAGGGATTTCCTATTTTGTATCTAATAAGTTGCTGCTACCAGTTAAAATTTCCTTTTTGGGCGTGTCCCGGGTTTTGGGGGGTGCGTTTGTGGGTTCTGGGTCAGCTCTAATTTTTTTTTGATGCGTCTTTTACCAAACGTCTGGGGCCCACCTTGTAGAAACCCCAAACTGACCTCGCTACGGGTTTTGTTTGGGTATTGCTCCAACCCCTTTGCTCGGGGCGCAAACCAAATTTGTACCCCCAGCTGGAGAAAGGTGGGTTGGGGAAATCGTTTCCCCCTGGGGAAATTGGGCCCTTTTCCCCCTGTACCTGAAAGTCTTTTTTGGTTCAGGAGGTTTGGTTTTTAAAACCCGGGGGCTTATGGCTTTTAAAAATTTCCCTCTTTCTCTGTTTACTTAAAGTTTTTTTGTCGTTTTCACTTCATAAGAGGTTTTATTCAATGTGACTCCCCCTCTTGACCCCCCTTCCCAGTTTGAAAAAGGGGGGGTTAGAAACCCGCCAGGGGAAGGGGCCCGTGGCCCCCTCCTAAAAGGGGGGGGTTTCTGTCAGGCTTAAACTGGCTCAGACTTTCAGAACAGGCTGCAAAAAGCCCCCAAAGGGGCGCCCCCCTCCCCCGATACCTTGTGACGCTCTGTGGTGACATCGCCCGCCAAATCCTGAACGGGGGCCCCAGTGCAAACCCGCCAAAAGGGAGGGCCCCGGGGGCCCCTCCAATCAGCTGCAGGGCGGTATCCCCGGGAAACCCAAATTTTAAAATCCCCGAAAGCTGGTGCTGCGGGCCTGTGATAAACCCCGGTACCTTTTTTTGGTTTTTGTTCTTTTTGTTTTTGTTTTGCTAACCAGTATACCTGAAACCCCGGGTTGTTCTCCTCCCCCGGCTTGTCCCTGATTTTGTGCTTTTTCTTTCCTTTGCTTTGACCTCAATTTTTTACGTTTATTCCCTCTGGTTCTGGGTTAGTGGCTTTGGATTCCATTTTAAAATTTTTACCTGGACGGGTTTTCTATTTTTCCTTTGACGGGCCCCCGCACTTTAGCGGGGCGGACTGTCGCCCAGTTGCCGTCACCGCTAGGGGAGCACTCCAAAGTAGGGAGGGAAAAGTGGGGTGGGGTTTCCGTTTTGGGCTCACTGGGCCCCCCCCTTGACGGACAAGCCAAGGGGGCCCCCCCCCCCCCCCCCCCTGTTTTTGCCCCACCCAAACTATTTTTGAGCCCCCCGAATTTTCCCCCTCATTGCCCCAAAATTTTCAAAAATTTTTTGGGGGTGTACCAATTTAGGACTAGCCTCCCCGACACCCCTTTCCCCCTAACCCCTTCCCTTTTTAACTGTTACCCAGCTAGCAGCCTCTGTTCCTGCACCTCCTGCTACCACCCTCCCCAGCATCTACACCTCGAGGATTGCTTTAGTGGGGGGCCGGCCGGTTTCCCAAATTGGAATGGGTCTCGTGGGCAACCCCCTGCTCATTTAATCCCGGGAAAGGGGTTTTAAATGTGCCCGTGTGCCCCCATCTTTCACAACAGTATGCCCCCTAAATTGTTTGGATGGCATACTTTTCACCCGGTTTTTGCACTGGACAGCATTTTCAAAACTTGGAAATCATGGGGATGTTACCAAAAAAAATATATGAATTTTCAATTAAAAATAATAAGCAAACAATAATTTCCCCTCCAAACCCCCCCAAATCTAAAGGGCCCCTCTCTTTAATCTCCAAAACTTAAAAAAAGACACATTAAAAGGACAACACACTCGCAGACTCGTTTTACTCGGGTTTAAAATACCAGTTTTTAAACCCTTTTCCCCCCAAAGCTGTTTGGCGTGCTGCAACCTCTCTTTCCCGGAAACAAAAAAAAAAGGGGTCCTCTATATCCAATTAATTGGGATAAGTTTCCCCAAACCCCCTGGCAATGGTTTCTGTTCATGTCCCCCCCTTCTATGGGTAAAATATTCAATGTCACAAGCTAAAACCCCAGCATTTTGCCCGCACCAAAGATTGCCTTTTAAGGGGGTTTAAGATTTAAAGGGGAATCCTATAAATAGATGGAAAGGAGCCTAAAAAAAGTGGCCACAGAGAGCTAATACTGAAACACTGGGAACAGTATAGATTCCGATTACAGAGCTTCCTGTACACAACCCTGAAGCTTAAAGGGGTTTTAACCACAAAAGGAATTTTTATTTTCGTTTGTCCTCTCTTCAGCTTTCAGTGTCTTAAAAAGGGGGTGTGTATAATTTGTTAGATCTGCAGAATGTGAGACCCAATAGGCTTGACATCACCATGCCTTTCCCCACAGTTTGCTTTCTTATCAAACAAATTTTTTTTATGGAAAGTCAATAACCTAAAAAAAGATCTATAAGTTTTAATATGATTTTAGCAGAGGGTTTCAAATTCACCTTTACCAAAAGGGGCCCTAGGGTTTTAAAAGCCCGCAAAAACCAAATTGTGTTGTTTTTTTTTTCTCAAAGCACAATCTGATTGAGCCCCTTTTTTTTTTTTTTTTAAATTTCTAAGGAAAACAGAGGCGGGTTGTATTAGACACCTGGGGGTTTAACCTCACTCAGAAAAGAGTGTTGTGTTTCTAAGAAAGGGGAAAATTGACTATAGTAAACTGCCTGAAGGAGAGGTTTTCTAAGTATGTGCAGCCAGAAAATAATTGGGGGGGGGGATTACCCCCGGTTTTATCCCCCAGATGAGGTGTACACCCAGGGTCACGGGAAAAGGGGCACTAAAACAAAATTGCAAAACCCTTTTTAAAAATGAGAATTGGGGAAAATGTTTTTATTTAATTTGCAAAGATTCCCACGTCAGTTTACTTGGGCAAAACCTTTTAAAAAAAAAGATGTCCGCAGGTTTTAAAACCCTTTTCCCCCAATTCCAAGACCTTTTTCCTGAAATCCCCCCAAAAGTTTTCATTTGTCTAAAAATTTCTCCCAAAACGTTTTTCCTAATTATTGCTACATCTAAAAATTATATTTCTTTAAAATTAGTCCCTTTATCTTCCCCCATCTTGAGGGGGGTCGCTGTTTTGGACACGATTTTTGGAAAGGGGAAGTTTTGGATTTGTAGTTAATTCATTTCATTCTTTTATTTGGTTCCTGATGACATTCACTTTAGTAATCTGGGAAATGACATTGGTTTGTCTGAGATTCACAATGGTGATGAAGTATTCATTTTGCTTCCTGGAGGTGGCAGGAAGAATGTCTAGGGGTGCACATCCGCTTTTTGGTAGGTTCCTTGTCCTCTGGGATGATGAAGTTTGGGAATCCTCTGGATAAACATACTCTGGTGCCATGAACAGGATGATAAGTGGCGTCTCAGCTTCTGTAATAAAATGCATCTGTGCATTGTGATCGGGAAACCCCAAGGAGCTGAACATTTACCAACAATGTTTGGTAAAACTTTTCTTCAGAAGTAATGGATTGAATCAATTCTTTTATGACCTGAAAGTGTGAATGTGCAAAACTACAAGAAAACAGAAGCAGGAGAGTGAGGAAACGGGGGAAGCCTTGAGTAAAATTTTCACTGAGCAAGACACATCCTCTGTACTGTGATCTGAAACTGAAACTGGAATCAACGGGCACAATCACTTCTCTGACATCGAGGTTTTGGTGGGTATACTGTGAAGGTGCGAAGATGGAGCCCAGTACAAAGCCAGGACCCAACAGGACAGAGGAGCCAGAACCTACTGCCAACTCCACATCTTCTCCTCATCACCTCCACCAGATCACAGATCATGTCTCCCGTCAACACCTGGACTTTCCTTCTCCTGGTCTGCGTCACTTCCATTGCCTGCTCCAAGCCTGCATATGGCTCCAAGACACCCAAAGGATGGTTCCAAGAATACTTCACAGCTTCCAGCACATGGTGAGCTCCTGGGACTCATGTCCTCTTCTCTCCTTCATGATGTGACTTTCCTCCTGCTGATTACACATTATTATATTTATTGTTCCAGATTCCAGAGAGTGAGATATCAGATAACTGTACGACCAGCAGAAACCTCCCGGACCTTCGTGGACTCTACTCTTCCTCTGAGGTAGATAAATCATTGGGTTTCCTCTCTCAGTGATGATCAGAGCATCTAATGAGCTTCAGGTTCCAGGTGGTGAAGAAGTAAACCAGTGTATATAACAAATACTATTCATCCATTCATGTAGATAGCAGAACCTTCCACCACCGATCTGCCCATAGACGATGACTAAACCACCCCAGACAACCGTCCACAGCCGCCATGTCCAATATCATGGACATTGATTTTACAGTGGAAACTGCGGCCATCACGTGTCTGAACTCCTCTACCAACCTTCCAGTTCTACAAAGATCACCAGAGAACGTAGTGACAACCGAACATTCTGGGAGCAACTTCAGGAAGATCTGTATCACCAGCGGAGCTAGCTGCAGGACGTGTAAGTATCACACCAAGTGACCCTAATAGCGTCCCTTGAGTGTTACCACTGGCAGTCACTAATCAGCAGAGTTTTATTTATTTCTAGAGCTCCAAGACCACAAAAGCCCCCGACTCTAGAGAGACATCGACAAGATATTTGGAGAAATGCTCAGACTATTTTCACAGAGCTGAGAACATCTGAAAGAGCATGTACAAGGTCTCCACAATCCTCATCAATTTATCTCGTAGACTCTTTCCTTGTTATGTAAATATGATAAATATGGGAAGTGCTTCCAGTAATAATATATTCTGTAATACTGATCTAAACTTATAGACTTATCTCCATGTAATGAAGTCTGGATAAGATGACTATAATGTGGATATAACCATTGCAGCTGTGTGGTGAGCCGATATCATAAAAGTGCTGCAGCCTATCTGGGTCTCTTATTTAAAGGGGTTTTGCCATAATCTCATTTCATACCTCCTGTATGCAGCTCCTCAGCTCTGTGTGCTCAGAAGGGGGCGTGTGAGTTTTTTTTGATTGCATATCATGTGACCCTGAAGGGATACAACACCAGACCTTTCCACTCTGTAGTCAAAAAAAAGTCTGTTAATCGTTAGAACTGTAAAGTAAGCTACATTGTATCTCAGAGGTAATACACTTTTGCCTTTCATGCACAAGGATCTTCGGTTGAAATCCCTACTGGAACCATAACCTGTGAATTTTTTTCTTATCAATGGCACAGACCTGAATTGAGGTTTCTTTTTATTTATTTGCACTGTTTGACTAATTACTAAGGAGACACAGAGGACGGAGTAAATTACAGCAACGGGGTTTGAACACTCATAGCTGCCTGAAAGCAAAGGTTATGTCTGAGCATGTGCGACCAGGACTGAGGAGCTCTCAGCTTGGTCGCATCCCTTCCCCTGGAGATGAGCTGTAAAACAATGATCAATAAAAGTGCAGCTAAAACCAAAACGGTGCAGAATTTGTAATAAGTGATGATGGTGAAAATGTTTATTATTTAATTTACAAACTTCCCACGTCAATTTTACTTCGTGGCAAAACCCCATTAACATTCTCTAATTTTGTAATTGAAATGTTTCTACGATAATAGACTCCATGTGTGGCCTTTCCATCTCCCGTCCTGGCAGGACGACACAATTGTGTGTGCGCATCAGCAGGATAATCCAAGGCAAACATCAAGAACCAACTAACTTCGGGGGCCGATCGCCTCACATGCGCGTGATTACGTCACTACAAGCAGCCATGGCCGGCCCTCATTTATAAGACCACTTATTTATCTATTTATTTTATATTTTTAAATTTTGTACATTATTTCTTGATTATTTATTTTAATTTATTTTATCTTATTTATTTATTTATCATTTTTACATTTTTTATGTATAATTTTTTTAAAAAAATTTATAAACCTCTAACTTCCCTTTCCCTACTGAAAAACAATAAAAACCCAAAAGGGAAAAATCAATGTACGATGAGGTGGGGATGAAAGACTTTGACTGTAATAAATATGGGGTTGGGGAAAAGAAGACATGAAACAAGGAAACAAGGACTATAGGATAAGTGCAGAGCACAGTAGAGACTGATTCTAGTAGATCCTGGAGGAGCAACATCCACCACCTGGATATTCCCAAAACTATTCACCAAGAAAATTATATCCAGGCTTTTATATGAGAAAAAGTGTCCTTGGGGACTTATTCTTTTTAAGTATTTCTGCACCAGTGTCCCTTTCATTGGCTTCAGGTTTTAGTACTAAGCGCATGAAAGCTGCAGACATGGTTAAATAAAATTATCTTTTGAGGACAAGTTCAGGTTGGAGGCAAATGGTTGGTCTGGTGGACGCTGACATCAAGGAGACAGGAATGCCAATTGGTCATGAAATGGTCAACACCAACAGAAAACTACACCAAGGTCCACTCCTAAGTAACCCAGAGGGACTAAGGACCACATGTATGAACCTGTTTAGGTCTAAAACTTACTTTTTTTTAGGTTACTATTGCCAAAAGAGTGAGTTTTAGACCTAAACAGTTTCATACATGTGGCCCTAAGTATTGAAGCTTTAAAAAAAAAAGCTTAAAAAAAAAACAAATACTAAAAGTTTAAATCCCCCTCTTTTGCCATTTTACAAATAAAAAATATAAATAAAAAAATTACACATAATTGGTAAAAGTCTGATCTATTTAACTATAACATCATTTACGAACTCCATATAAGAATAAAATACCAAACGGCAAAATTGTGTTTTTTTGGTCATATATCCCAAAATGGTACCAATAAAACTACAATTCAGCGTTCAAAAAAAAAGTAGAGGCGCAGAGGCGGAAAAACAAAAAAATGATTGGTCACAGAAAATGCCATTTCAGCAAAAATTTTAAATATAGAAAAAGTTTTTATTTAGAGTGCTAAAAGATAACGAAATCTCAACAAATTTGATATCAGTGGAAATGATTTATCCTGCAGAATACAGATAACACAACATTGGTAGCAAAAAGTCAACTTCACTGAAACAAAACCCTTGCAAAAAGGCACAATTGCATTTCTTTCATTTTCAACCACACATAGAATTTGGGGGTCTCTGGGTACATTATATGTTATGGTTAATGGCACCATTAAAAAGTGCATCTTGTCCTGTAAAAAAGCAATCCCTCAAATAGCTATGCAGATGGAAAAATAAAAAAGTTATGGCTCTTGGATGGCAGGTAGGAAAAAACTCCCCAAAAAACCAAAAATGGCCCCGACCTTGAAGGGGTTTTGCCACGAAGTAAAATTGACGTGGGAAGCTTGCCAATTATATAATAAACATTTTCATAATTCATCATTATTTAAACTTCTTAACCATTTATTAGCTGCTGCTTTACTGGTCCATAGTTTACAGCTCGTCTCCAGGGGATAAGACCAATGAGAAGAGCTTCTCAGTCCTGGACACACATGCTCAGACATCACCTCTCCTCTCAGGCACCTACTGTCAGTCTCTTCTCTGCTTAGTAATCACACACACTCCCTGCTATGCGAGTGTTAAACCAAGGTGTTTTAATTTTTTTCCTGTCCTCTGTACTCCTTATAATTAGTCAAACAATGCACATAATTAAAAAGAAAAAAGAAACCTCCATCAGGTATGTGCATTGAGGCAAAAAACATTACATTGGGTTCCTGCATGGATTTGAACCTAGAACTTCTATTATGGAAGGCAGAAGTGCTAACCACTTAGCTAAATTGTAGCTACTCACAGCGCTTCACATCATTTGCTTGAACTGCAGCGCATGTGACCCAGCAGGTTTGATATCCAGGGCTGTCTTTTCCATTGGGCAGGGTAGGCGGTTGCCCGAGGGCCCCACGAGCACATTGGGCCCTCCTGGGCGGCCACGTACCCTGCCCAGTGGCTTGATTTGGGTTTGCGCGGGTTTCGGGGGGGCACTTTTGGTAAGCGGTGGGGGGAGGGATGACGGGACGTGGGCCCTTCGGGCCCTTTAGAAAATCCGTTACCCATGCCCCTGCAAGGGGGATGTCATAACGTCATCCCACCCCCGAAGTGGGGGTCCCCCGTGGGGGAGGGGAGAGGCTTTAAGGGTTTTTAAATTTTTATTTTTTTTTTTTACCTTCCGGGGGGGTAAAACCCTCGGGGAAGGGCCTATAACCTACAGGGGGGCTATGTAACCTACAGGGAGCCTATATCCTACAGGGGGACTATATAACTTACAGGGAGCCTATAACCTACAGCGGGCTATATAACCTACAGGGGGGGTTTTAACTCCAGGAAAGGGCCTTTAAACCTACGGGGGGGCCTTTTAAACCCAAACGGGGGGGGATTTACAGGACCCATATTTTCAGGGGCCCTAAAAACCTACAGGGAGCCCTATGTCCTACAGGGGGGACTATATCCTACAGAGGGTTATATTCTACAGGGGGGCCTATAACCTACATGGTGCATATCACCTACAGGGGGCTATAACCTACAGAGGGCCAATCACCTACCGGGGGCTATAGCCAACAGGGGGCTATAGCCTACAGTGGCCTATCTACATGGGGCATTTTACCTACAGGGGCCTATCTACAGGGAGCTGTATACCTACTTACAGGTAGGTATCTACTTGTACTACTTGTACCTACAAGAGGCTGTATATCTTCATACAGGAGGTTGTAAATCTACCAACAGGGGGCTGTAAACCTACCTACAGGGGGCAACATATCTACCTACAGTGGGCCTGTATACCTACCTACTTAATGGTACACAACATTACTACCTGCTTACTTAATTGGGGGGGGTGCCCATAACAATGGCAAGAATTGGTAGTGAAGTGCTGATAAAGTGAGAAGTGTAAGATGTTTGTGTGGTAAATTCTGCAGGGACGAGTTGCGGCCGGGAGAAGTCGTCATGGCGGTCTGGACGGAAGGAGAAGAAAAGGGAAAAAGAACGATTCAGAGAACGAATGATCACATAGAACGTCTCCTGTGAGTCCCTGATATCATGGGTTATTTTACGTCTCACTTAGATCAGTTCTGTAGTTACTGTCATGTGGTGGTGCCTGACCATCTAGTAAGAGACTTGAACTGGTGCCTGACCATCTAGTAAGAGAACAAAGTGACTTTTTATAACTATATTTACTATTTTGCCATAGGCAAACAAACTTTATCAGTTCTCAGTCTATAAAGCACTAAAACTTAACTTTTATTATGTGCAACACTTAACCTCTATAACACACTTTTTTAAAAAAAACTTGATGTCTAACCTCTCAATTTGTCTCATAAATGTATCCCTTTCTAATTGTGAAGGAATAACTGGCTACCTTGTGTTTCTTGTTCTTTGTTTTGTTGTTTTGCTAACCAGTATACCTGACCTCGGCTTGTTCTCCTGACTCCGGCTTGTCTCCTGATTTTGTGCTTCGCTTCCGTTTGGCTTTTGACCTCGGCTTGTTTACGTTTATCCCTCTGGTTCTGATTTGTGGCTTTGGCGTTCCTTTTTGATATTGACCCGGACTGTCTGACTATTCTTCCTTCTGACGGCCCCAGCACTTTAGCAGCGCAGGGACTGTCGCCCAGTTGCCGTCTGCCGTCTAGGGCAGCACGTCAAGTAGGCAGGGACAGTGGGCTGGGTTCCAGTTAGGGCTCACTGAACCTCCCTTGACGTGACAAGTATGTTGCCAATTGTGTTTATGTTGGTGTTGTAGGTTATACCTGAGCTGGTGTCTGACCTCTATGTGGTCTCTATATGGCAGTGTTGTAGGTTATACCTGAGCTGGTGTCTGACCACTATGTGACATGTGACAATCTCCAAAAAAATGGGAATCTCGCAAGAGAACAGAGTGACTTTTGATCACTATATTTACTATTTTGCCATAGGCAAACTTAAACTCTATCAGTTCTCTATCTGTAAAACACTAAAACGTAACTTTTATTATGTATAATTCTTAACCTCTATATACACTATTTAAAAACCTGATTTCTCACCTCACCATTTAACCCTTTTCTACTTCTGAAAGAAGGAATAGCTCCTTTTCTGTTATAAGTCTGGTGGGAGCACCACCTATTAAAGGAAAGCCTTATATATACAGCAATTTATAGCTCCAGTAAGAGATCCCAACCCTCCTACTGGGCAGTCGTCCCAAATCTCATGGACACAAAACAAATAAGGCCCCTTGTGACACCGTATGCAGCTGTGACACTTTCTAGACAGAGGTGAGAAATCACAATTTAAAACTTTATGCCTGACCTCCCCGACATGTTTCCCCAGCAAACCCTGGCTTCATCAGGAGTTAGAGGTCCGGTCACATGTGGTCAAAGCTCACTTCCTTTTTATATCATGTTAGATACAACACCCATTAGGTGCTCACCAATTACCCATCAGAGAATCCACAAAAACCACTCCCCTTCCGCTCTCCTGCACGCACATCTAATTGTGCTGCTACTGCTGCCACCATGCTCCCATGACATCAATCCTCAGACAAATTCACCATCTCCATAACGGGCTTGCGCCCTGCCCTTAACCTTTGCTGCCGCGGCCGTGTACTGTATCAATGGACATTTCGGCCCTGACTGTGATGGATTCCCGTCCCATCTCATGTTATTGCAACTGCGTGGCTCACCTAGAACGGACTATCAGAATAGATGTTACATTTCACAGCACACTACCAGCTTTATCAACTACTATAAACCCCTTTCCCCCATGTATAATATGCATATTCATTGGGAATAAAAATTTTCCCATTTTTACTGTACACTATTGTCATATTATCTTCCCACAAAGCACCTCTCCTTATGTCAAATATACATATTCTTTTTAAACAAAGCTGCCAGCCTTATTTAAATACATATTCCATTTTTACTGTACACTACTGTTTTTAGTCTTTTCCCCATAAACCCTTCTCTTTTACATGTAATATACATATTCATTTTAATAAAGCTGCAGGCTCTAAGGTTAGCCTGCCCTCCTCCTGCAGTTTCACCTCCCACCTTCCCCTTTAAAAGATTTATCTTACAGGTCACGGCTAGCCACCTAATTCATTACGTCCAATGGGAGCATGCAAAAATTCGTACATTCAAAACTCTATTGCATCTGCATACATCTATACTCCATATCTTGTATTTAAAGTTAGCACACCATCAACTCAGCAAGCAGAAACAATAAATCTATACATAGATGAGTATCTACATAAACAGATAGTAATCTACTCCCGGGCTGCGTCTCGCCACAACAACGCAAGTGCATATACCATACGATTCAGCTGCCAACAAACCCCTCTATGCACAGAAACAATATGCATACATTCCAATTTGTTAAATAGAAATCGTGGCCTCACATGATCAGTACCTATTATCATTACAAAACACAGAGAAAATTAGGGACAATGTAGAGGCGGGGAGGGGGGGGGGGCAGGAGGGAGATGGGAGGGAGGAAAAAAAAATGTAAAACTTGATGCTTCTGTAGCCCATATATTCAACCTGCTATATCCACTGACCGTATTTAATCACATATATCATGTTTCTTCAAAAACTATCATTAGGAATGAGCAAGATTAAATAAATGCTAAAAATGAAAGCTTCATTTAGGCCTTTGGTTTGTATTTTCCATCTTGCCCTTTTCCTGAAAACAAAACTACATCCAGATCGCCCTTTCTTTCCCCTGGGCATTTTCACACAGATGCCCAGAATTTAAGCACCTCTATTTCACCATTTTTGTCCCTTCCAAAATGTGTCTCGCTAGGGGCGTGTGACCTCTAGTTTTAATAGTACTCAGATGTTTCGAGACCCGACGGCGAAACTCCTGTATGGTTTTTCCCACATAGATCTTGGGGCAGGTACACAAGGCATATAAATCACCCCTCTGGTTTTACAATTGATGAATTGTCTTATCTCAAATCTTCTCTTATCAATGGGATTAACAAATTCTTTAGTTTTCCATATGAATGGACAGAATGCACAGTTGCCACAGGGATATGAACCTACCACCGGAGACTGTAAGGCCGTGTTCACACAGCTTATTCAAGCCGTAATTGCGAGCCGGATTGCGCTCGCAATTCCGGCTTAAATAAGGGGCGGGGCGGGGGTGCTGCCCGCTGGCCCCATAGACTTGCATTATCCACGGCGCATATTGAGCCTGGATAATGTGCAGGTGACTTTCTCCCCGCCCGGTGGATTCGCCGAGGGGGGAAGAGCGACGGAATCCACTGTTCTCTATGAGAACTGTGGATTACCGTAATTACTGCGACAGATTGGAGCCGTACTGCAGCGCAAATCCGGCGCGCAGTACGGCTCCAGTCCGCGGCGAAATAAGCCGTGTGAACGGCTCCTAACCATGTTTTCTTGCCATCTCCCTCAAAATGACTATGTACAAATTCATCCTAAGTTTTTTTTCCTCTTCTATAAGTGACACTAGGATTTTTGGGAAATCACCTCAGAGAATACTGGATATGCCCTCAAAATGTGCCAATGTCGTCTAAGTATACCCTCATTTCATTGGCTCTATCATCAAAGGTACCTATACAATGAATTAAATCACTTTTTTCCTTCTTCTTTTTATTGATTAATAAATGTCCTCTGTCATTAGTCAAAGCCCTGTTAAACGCCTTCCTCAAACACTTTTTTGGATAACCCCTTGCCTGAAAACGTGCATTTAACTTTATACATTCTTCATTAAAAGCCTCTAAAGTAGAGCAATTCCTACGAGCCCTAAAAAATTTGGGCCCTAGGGGGAATCCCCTTTTTTTGGGGAAGGTGGATGCCAACTAGTAAAATGAAACAAAACTGTTGGTAGCCGTATTTTTCCGAAATATCTTTGTCTGAATCTGCTTGTTTCACCCAACATAATTTGAAGATCCAAAAAATTTATTTCTCTCGATAAATTTCAAACATGAATTTCATCCCAATTTCATTATCTTGAGTCTAATAACAAAATCAGTGAATAATTTTTCACTACCACCCCAAAAAATCAAATAATCATCAAAAAAAGTGCCCCAAAATAAATCCGATCTTTGAATATTTCAAAGTGTTCAGAGAAAACAATAGCATCCTCCCCCCAAAACCTAAAAATAAATTAGCAAAACTTGGCGCACAAACTGATGTCCCCATGGCTGCTCCTTTATCTGGTGATAAAAGCTGCCATCAAACAAAAAATAATTATGTGTCAAACAAAATCCAATAACTGTAAAAAAAATCATTATGTTCTATAAATTGCGTACCTCTTGTGTTCAAAAAATACTTGATTGCTTTCAGGCCCAGATCATGTCTGATGTTACTGTAATAGGGCTTCTACGTCAAAAAACTTGCAAGAAGTGTACCTTCACTCACCACTAGATCTTTAAATTCTTATCACAGTATCCTTTGTATCTTTAAGTATGAAGGAAGGCCAGTGACAAAGGGCATCAGTATTCGGTCAACATACGTGCTAGGTCCTTGTGTTAAATTGTTTTTTCCCTGAGACTATCGGTCTTCCTGGTATTGGCACAACCTCTTTATGCACTTTTGGTAATGCATAAAAGGTGGAAATAGTAGGATTCACAATTAACATAAATTTCTTCCCTCTCAGTAATTAATTTTTTCTCAATTCCCAGGTCCAAAATCCTTTTCAATTCCTTCAGATACTCATTTGGGTTGGGTCTTTTGGAAGCCTCTCATAGTTTCTGAATCACCAAGTATTCTCTCAACCATCGCTCTATAGTCACTTTTATTTAAGATGACAATATTTCCACCCTTGTCACTGGGTTTGATCATCTTTCCCCGTTAGGTTGTAAATTTTGCAATAGCTATTCTTCCTCCATTTTAAATTTAAAGAAGATGGTTGTCGTTCTGAGTGTAGTTTCTTATATCTTGCGGGTTTCTACTTCCCCAAACGTATCCAATAAATTATATTGTGATATCAGAGTGGTATTCCTAGATTTTGGTTTCAAATTTGTTTAAGGGTATATTTTAGAATTATGGGGTTCCTTCAACTTCCACCTGCAATTGTTCAAGATCACCCAATGTTTTTCCTCTAGCTTCCTAAAGGTTTGTTCATCATTATTTTCATTTTTATGATATTTATGTAAAGCCAATCTTCTAACCCAAAGAGATTAATATCTTTTTCCATTTCAAATTCATTAAATTTGGGCATGGGGAGTGAAACGTAAGACGTATGACCAAAACTGTTTTTGATTTTCCGTTAGTCTATAAGAGGATAAATTAATCACTTGAAGTGCTCCGTCCTTTGTTATTTCTGATAATTCCCCTTCTCTCGATCCCTCAAGAGAATCCTTGGTTGTTCTAAAAAAAAGTGGATGCATTTGCGTTTTTGAATGCTCCTGAAATTGAGTTTGCATTGTATTCATAACCTGTCCATTTCCTGCCACTAGTGGCATATTTGTATTGCCATTTGAAATCGCCTGTGCTCCCCCACCATGGGCCGCCACACTACAGGATGCAGAAGAGGACAACGCACTCGATCCCACTGGTCCTTCTCCTGATTGGCATCTCTGAGGATTCTGATCTTGTACTGTTTGAGTAGAAGATTTTTTATGCGTTTTCTTATTTGTCCAACCTCTGTCCCTTTCTCTGACCCTTCCTCCAGCCACTTTTCTTCCCCTGCGTATAGCTATTAATAGAACCTGTGGAGGATTCTTCCACAGCAGAAGTCTCTGAATCTGACAGATCTGAATACAGATTAGGTTTGTAGGTAAATCTACTATTTTTCCAAATATAAACCTGATTGTTATCAAAATCTTTCCGATCCCTCAGATATTTGTTATGTTTCCTTTCTTTAATTTCTTCTCTCAGAGATTCTATATTTTGTTGTAATTTTTGTTCTAATTCCCGGGAAATCTGGATGGGCCTGAAAGTTATTAATCTCCACTATCTCCTGATTTAGTTGTTTTTAATTTTATTAAATGAAATTTTTTTCGTATTTGACAGTTTTTTTCTATTTAGAGAGCATTTTATTAGAATTTTTCCCAACCTTGATAAAATAGGGTCCTCTAATGTGTATTTGTTCTCAAATGGTCCTTTAAACTTCTATACACAATATCACATCTCCATAAAAGGCTTGCGCCTGTCTTACCATGCTGCCCGCGCAAAAGCCCTTATGGAGTTGTGAAATTTGTCTGAGGATTGCTGTTTTTATGGGCATGGTGGGCAGCAGTCTGCAGCACATATTATGAGTGTGCGTGCAGAGAGTGGAAGGGGAGTGGGTTTTTTGGGGGATTCTCTGATGGCCTAAATGGGTGGGACACCTGAATAGGGTTGTATCTAACTGATATAAAAGGAAGTGAGCTTAGAACCACATGTGACCGGAAAACCCCTAATCGTGATGAAGCCAAGGTTAGCTGGTTAAACATGTCGGGGAGGTCAGGCATAATGTTTTAAATTTGTGATTTTTTCATCTCTGTCTAGAAGTGTCACCAGCTGCATACGGTGTCACAAGGGGGCCTTATTTGTTTTGTGTCCATGAGATTAGGGACGACTGCCCAAGTAGGAGGCTTGGGATCTCTTACTGGAGCTAGTAAATTGCTGTTTATATAAGGCTTTCCTGTTAATAGGTGGTGCTCCACCAGACATGTTAATAGAAAAGGAGCTATTCCTTCTTTCAGAAGTAGAAAATTGTTAAATGGGGAGGTTAGAAATCAGGTTTTTAAATAGTGTGTATAGAGGTTAAGAATTATACATAATTAAAGTTATGTGTTAGTGTTTTACAGAGAGAGAACTGATAGAGTTTAAGTTTGCCTATGGCAAAATAGTAAATATAGTAGTCACCACTATGTGGTCTCCATATGGCGGTGTTGTAGGTTATACCTGAGCTGGTGTCTGACCTCTATGTGTTCTCTATGTGGCGGTGTTGTAGGTTATACTTGAGTGGTGTTGCCTCTATGTTGTCTCTATATGGTGGTGTTGTTGGTTATACCTGAGCTGGTGTTGACCTCTATGTGGTCTCTATATGGCGGTGTTGTAGGTTATACCTGAGCTGGTGTCTGACCCCTATTTTGGTCTTATATGGCGGTGTTGTAGGTTATACCTAAGCTGGGTCTGACCTCTATGTGGCTTATATGGCGGGGTTGTAGGTTATACCTGAGCTGGTGTCTGCCTCTATGTGGTGTCTATGTGGCGGTGTTGTAGGTTATACCTGAGCTGGTGTCTGACCTCTATGTGGTCTCTATATGGCGGTGTTGTAGGTTATACCTGACCTCTATTTGGTCTCTATATAGGGGTGTTGTAGGTTACACCTGAGCTGGTGTCTGACCTCTAGTGGTTCTATATGGAGGTGTTGTTTGGTATATACTCAGCTGGTGTCTGACCTCTATGTGGGCTCTATATGGCGGTGTTGTAGGTTATACCGGAGCTGGTGTTGACCTCTATGTTGGATCTCTATATGGGGTGTTGTAGGTTATACCTGAGCTGGTGTTCTGACCTCTATGTGGTTCTATATGGCGGTGTTGAGGTATACCTGAGCTGGGGTCCTGCATATGTGGTCTCTATATGGCGGTGTTTTTAGGTTATATCTGGGGTTGGTGTCTGACCCTATGTGGTCTTATATGGTGGTGTTGTAGGTTATACCCGAGTTGGTGTTGACCCTATGCGGGCTCTATATTACGGTGTTGTAGGGTTTTACCTGAGCTGGTGTCTGACCTCTATGTGTCTCTTATGGAGGTGTTGTAGGTTATACCTCAGCTGGTGGTGACTCTATGTGGTCTCTATATGGCGGTGTTGTAGGTTATACCGGAGCTGGTGTCTGACCTCTATGTGATCTCTATATGGCGGTGTTGTAGGTTATACCTGAGTTGGTGTCTGACCACTATGTGGTCTCTATATGGTGGTGTTGTAGGTTATACCTGAGTTGGTGTCTGACCACTATGCAGTCTCTATATTACGGTGTTGTAGATTATAAGTTTGTTATCAATAATGTATATATTTGTTCCTGTGAGTGGTTGTGTTTTTTGGGGGGCCTAGTACGCAGCTCTGCTGAGGGGCCCATAATGCTGTTGTGACGACCCTGTTGACGTCACAATGCCTTTCCCCACAGTGTGCTTACTCTAGTCAAACAAAGGTCTGTTTATGTAAATTCAAGTAACTAAAATACTAGATCTATGATGCAGCAGAGTGGTTACCACTTCTGCCTTTCATCATAGGGGTTCTAGGTTCAAATCTGTGCAGAAACCAAATGGGTTGCTTTTTTTTCTCAATGCACATACTTGACTTTAAAAAAAAAAAAATTATCTGCACTGTTTGACTAATTACTAAATAGAACAGAGGTCAGAAGTAGAATTACAGCACCAGGGATTGAACCTTTACTCAGCAGTGAGTGTGTGTGATTACTAGGCAAGGAGGAGTCTGCCTGAGAGGAGAGGTGATGTCTGGGCATGTGCGGCCAGGGCTGATAAGCTCTCATCATTGGTCATATCCCCTTGAGATGAGCTGTACACTATGGATCACTAAGGGAGCAGCTAAAACAAACATGGTGCAGAATTTTTAATAATGATGAATGGTGAAAATGTTTATTATTTAATTTGCAAGGTTTAACCTTTCCCAGACTTCAAATACCTTCTTCCTGACCAAAAATATTTTCTATGGATCTCAAGATTTTTGTCCTACTTATTGCTACCTCTAAATGTGGTTCTTGCTCTATCCTGATTATTCTCAATCTTCCCCCTCTTTGAGGTGTCGCTGTTAGACACAGATTCTTGGAAGGTGACAGAATGGATTTGTTGCTAATTTATTTTATTCATCCATTTGTTTCCTGATCACTTTAGTTTTGATAATCTGGGAAATGACATTGGTTTTTCTGAGGTTCACAACAATGCTGAAGTATTCATTTTGCTTCCTGGAGGTGACAGAAAGAATGTCTAGGGGTGCACATCCGCTTTTTGGTAGGTTCCTTGTCCTCTGGGATGATGAAGTTTGGGAATCCTGTGGATAAACATACTCTGGTGCCATAAACAGGATGATAAGTGGCGTCTCAGCTTCTGTAATAAAATGCATCTCTGCATTGTGACCGGGAAACCCCAGGAGCTGAACATTTTGGGTTTGGTAAAATTGATAACATTTTCTTCAGAAGTAATGGATTGAATCAATTCTTTTATGACCTGAAAGTGTGAATGTGCAAAACTACAAGAAAACAGAAGCTGAAGAGTGAGGAAACGGGGGAAGCCTTGAGTAAAATTTTCACTGAGCAAGACACATCCTCTGTACTGTGATCTGAAACTGAAACTGGAATCAACGGGCACAATCACTTCTCTGACATCGAGGTTTTATGGTGGGATATAACTGTGAAGGTGCGAAGATGGAGCCCAGAACAAAGCCAGGACCCAACCAGGACAGAGAAGCCCAGAACCTACTGCCAGACTCCACATCTTCTCCTCATCAATTCCATCAGATCACAGATCATGTCTCCTGTCAACACCTGGACTTTCCTCTCCTGGTTTTGCGTCACTTCCATTGCCTGCTCCAAGCCCTGCATATGGCTCCAGGACACCCACAAGGATGGTTCCAAGAAGATACTTCACAGCTTCCAGCACATGGTGAGCTCCTGGGACTCGTGTCCTCTTCTCTCCTTCATGATGTGACTTTCCTCCTGCTGATTACACATTATTATATTTATTGTTCCAGATTCCAGAGAGTGAGATATCAGATAACTGTACGACCAGCAGAAACCTCCCGGACATTGTGGACTCTTTCTCTTCCTCTGAGGTAGATAAATCATTGGGTTTCCTCTCTCCCGTGATGATCAGAGCATCTAATGGTCTTCAGGTTCCAGGTGGTGGAGAAGTAAAACCAGTGTATATAACAAATACTATTCATCCATTCATGTAGATAGCAGAACCTTCCACCCCCGATCTGTCCATTAGAGCGATGACGAACCACCCCAAACAACCGTCCACAGCCGCCCCGTCCAATAATCATGGTGACATTGATTTTACAGGTGGAAACTGCGGCCATCACAGTGTCTGAACTCCTCTACCAAACCTTCCAGTTCTACAAAGATCACCAGGAGAAACTAGTGAGCAACCAAACAATCTGGGAGCAACTTAAGGAAGATCTGTATCACCAGGCGGAGCTGCTGCAGGACTGTGTAAGTATCACACCAAGTGACCTAGAGCCGTCCTGAGTGTTACACTGGGCAGTCACTAATCAGCAGGTTTTATTTCTTTCTAGAGCTCCAGGACAACAAAAGCCCCCGGCTCTAGAGAGACATCGGACCAAATATTTGGAGAAATCTCTGACTATTTCACTGAGCTGAAGAACCTCTTGAAAGAGCAGGTAATGATCCCCACAATCCTCATCACTTTATCTCGTAGACTCTTCTTTGTTATGTAAGATATAGAAATATGGGAAGTGCTTCCAGGAATAATATATTCTGTAATACTGATCTAAGACTGATAGACTGAGCTCCATGTAATGAAGTCTGAATAAGATGGGTACAACCAGGGCCATTTCTAGGCTATATTGAACTCAGGGCAGGGTGAAGAAATTTCTCCCCTCTCCCCTTAATATGTTGCACTATTTTAAGATCCTTCTTGGAAAAAGGATGTAGATTTATATCTAAGAGATCTCCTACAATAGGTAACACAATATCACCCAGCCAGTAGGTAGCACATAGTAATAATAGTCAGAATAGTTGGTTGAGAATAAAAGGTAATTATAAATGTGAAACAACCAGATGTGAATTATGTCACTATATGAACAAAAATACTATGTTTTATTCTACGGTCACTCATAAAAAATATAAAATATCATTGTTTTCTAAATGCAAAAGTAAAAATGTAGACTTGGCTACATGTACGGAATGCTATCTGCAATATGTGGAGTATACTGCGAGGACTTTGCAACAGAGAACATGTCTATGATGCGACACATTTAAAAAACAGAAATGTGTCGGATTTATCTAAACATTTTAGGGATAAGCATCAGGTTAATATGAAAGGATTGCAGGTTACAGTTATTGAAGTAGTAAAAAAAACATTTAGAGGAGGTTTTAACAGCAAATTACTAACAAACAGGAAAGCCTCTTGGATTCTCATGCTGGATACAAGATAACCTCAGGGTTTAAATTATAAGTCTGACCTTATGTATATGTTCAAAAAAAATTTAGTGATTGGCTTGTATTTATATCTCTGCACATATAGCCTTTACTATAAAGATGTGATGTATATAAATAAGGAGACATGTTTGTCTAGGGCTATTTGTAGTGCATTATGTTAGTTTGTTAGTTTGCTGGATATGAAGGGGTTAAGTTTCAGGTGTTTTATAATTACAGGGACTATATCAGGGAGTTCCGTTATGCCATTAGCTTTGTTATGAATAAGAACCCATAGAGAGGTTTGAAACGCGTAAATAGAACCGCATATATTTCTTTGTTTTTAAATTATTTTTAAAAAGGAACCGAATAAAACTTGTGCGTTTTAAAGAAATTCTTACAGAGTGCTGGAATTCAAAACATTGTGCCTGTTACGTAGGTTTATGGCCCCTGTAGGTTATTATAATCCCCTTGTAGGTAATATTTTTGCCCCCTGTAGGTAGGTTTATGCCCTCTGTAGGTTATTATATGTCCCCTGTAGATAGATGATTGCCCTCTGTAGGTAGGTGTATGCCCCCCGTAAGTAGGTGTTTGCCCCCTGTAGGTTATTATATGTCCACTGTAGGTAATCAATTGCCTCCTGTAGGTAGAGTTATGCGCCCTGTAGTTAGGTATATAGCCCCTGTAGGTTTATGCCCCCTGTAGGTAATTATTTGCTCCATGTAGGTAGGTTTATGCCTCCTGTAGGTAGGTATATGGCCTCTGTAGGTTATTATATGCACTTTTGAGAAAGTGTTGCCCCATGTAGGTAGGTTTATGGCCCCTGTAGGTAATTATTTGCCCCCTGTAGGTAGGTTTATGCCCCCTCTAGGTAGGTTTATGGCCCCTGTAGGTCATTATTTGCCCTTTTGAGAAAGTGTTCCCCCCTTTAGGTGGGTTTCTGGCCCATGTACGTAATTATTTGCCCCCTGTATGTAGGTTTATGCACCCTGTAAGTAGGTTTATGCCCCCTGTAGGTAATTATTTGCCCCTGTAGGTATATTCAGGTGTAAAGTTGAAATGAAAATTAAAAAAGGTACTCACCTCTCCATGTTCCCTCAGCCAAGTCCGACACATGCCGTTTATGCCAGCACACTGCTCCTGGGGATCTCCTGGGACGGAAGCTGAGACCCAGGTCACAGGGGGTTTGAGGAAAGCCTTGCATCACGTCCCCTGCGACACTGATGTGTATATACAGTGCTCTCTGAGCGCTGTGTATACAGTGGAGAAGGCAGGAAGGTAACGAACAAGCAGCTGCACACTTAGTGTGATCGTCCACCTCGCCCGCCCTTAGGAACGGCCCTGGGTATAATGTGGATATAACTGCTGCAGCCGTGAAAGTGGTGCAGTCTGTTCTTATTCCGGGGTCTCTAATCTTGTGGTTGAAATATTTCTACAACCCATAGACTCCATGTGTGACTTTCCATCTTCCCGTTCTGCAGGACGACACATTGTGCGCTCAGAGGATAATCCATGCAAACATCAAGAAACAACTACTGCGGGCCGATCGCCTCTCCATGCGCATGAGACGTCACTACAAGCAGCCAGCGGCCGGCCCTCATTTATAAGACACTTATTTATGTTATTTATTTGTTTTATGTTGTTACATTTTGTACATGATATAATATTCCTTAAATATTTATATTAACTTATTTTATCTTATTTATTTATCAGTGTTACATTTTCTATGTGATACATTTTTTAATAAAATATTATAAATCCTCTAACTTGTTTTTACCTCACTTGATCAAAATAATCTTGCAACCAATAATGGAGAAATGGAGATTGTACGATGAGGTAGGGATGAAAGACTTTGACCATAACTAAATATGGCGGCTCTAGAGAAGAAGACATGAAATAAGGAAAAAAAAGTCTATAGGATAAAATGCAGAGCACATTGGAGACTGATTCTAGTAGATCCTGGAGGAGCAAGGTCCACCACCTGGATATTCCAGCGGCTCATTCACCAAGAACATTCATATCCCGAGGCTTTATGTAATGGGTATGGAGTGGATCCACTGGACCACCGGAAGCAGTGGTATGAGCCACATCAGGGAGCGGAGTCTAAGGAGCCTCCCAGTTTTGGCCATAGCCCACTGCAAGTCTGGTTGGACTAGTGCGGCGGGAGACTCCCAGGTCAATACCCCAGACGTGACTTGCTTGAGTTGGCTGCCGGGGTGAAGCATGGTACCAAATCGGCAGCCAAGAGCATGGTCTGGGACAGGCAGAGAGGTCAGGGCAGGTGACAGGCAACGTAGTCAAAGGAAACGGGCAGCAGGTCAGGTGCACAGAATAGCAGAATATACAGTAACTCTCTCTCTAAAGCACTTCAGAGATCTGGCAGAGAGCTGAGGAAGTAGACACAAGATATAGGGTCACCTAAAATCGATTAATCAATTACCCTTTAAGTAGCCCTTTAAATTTCACAAAGCTGGAGCACGCACCCTAGGAAGCGGGGACACCACACCGGCACAGAGCAGAGGACCACAGCGGAGCAGGAACGTGGAGAGGTGAGTAGCAAGTGTGCTGAACAGAGGGACACAATTGCAACCGCCGTAGGGGTCCGATTCGTGACTTCATATGAGAATTAAGTGATCCAGTGGGGACTTATTCTATGTAATGTATCGCTGCACTCAGTGTCCATTTCATGTGGCTTCATAGTTAACAGCCACTGGTCAGACACAATCAAGAGGTTCATACCAGAACACAGAAGAAATGTCATCTGAGTTGAACAGTCTCAAAATCTGCACATCTTCTGGCTCTTTCCATTCAAGTCTCTAGTGTTTCCATAGCACAAAGCATAACCATCTTCTGAACACCAGTTCTGTGGGGTAAACACTAATGAAAGGTTGGAGGCAAATGGTTGATGTGGCGGCCGCTGATTTCAAGGAGACCGAAATGCCAATGGATCTTGAAATGGACAACACCAGTAGAACAGTACACCCAGGTCCACTCCTCTAAACATATGAAGCTATGGGGGGACGAGGCCACCAGAACTGTGCCTGGTTAGTTGCAACCCAATATCTACTGCGAGAGGGGGGCTCAGAGTGTGAGAATCTATGGTTACTTCTTGCCTAGTGTGGTAATTAAGGCTGGTGGTGCTGGTGAAATGCTGTCGAGAATGTCTTCTTATTGTCCAATGAGGCTCTTCTAAATGCAGATTTGAAGTGTATAAGTCCCACAACCACCTGAGCACTGGTACTGTTCATATCCGCCCATCTTCTATGGCTAAAATGTTCAATGTCACACAGCTCACATCATTGATAGCATGTTGCCTGCACCATGATTGCCATGGAGGGGTCTGAGGGTAAGGGAGCATCCTATCTAGAAATGGAAAGGAGCCTAATAAAGTGGCCACAGAGAGCAAAGTGGGAGCAATATAGATTAACGATATACAGAGCTTCCTATACACAATCCTAAGGACTGGGAGAAGATGAATAACCATCAAGCTTAAAGAGGTTCTGCCATTTGGCAAAGTCCCTTCTGAGGCCTGCTTGTAGCTTGTTACGAGCCATTCTCATAGAACGGGTCAATGACCACACTTGCGCCGATCTCCCCCATTCATGTCTATGGGACTTCTGAACATATTCGAGCACACTTATTTGGCTATATTTAAAACTATTATAGAAAACAATGGGGAGATCTGTGCAAGTGCAGCCATCTCCCCGTTCCATGAAGCCGGCTCCTAGCAAGATACAAGCGGGCCTCAGAAAGGACTTTGCCAAATGACAAAACCCTGATAACCTGTCTCAAGCTTATCTTATTCCTATCTTATTCCTGACCCCTAAAATGGGTAATACTGAAAGGTACAAAGAAAAAGAATGAACAAAAAGAATTAACATTACTACTAAGTAAAAAAGAGCTACAAGAGGTAAAGAGGATTCCAGGGCTTAAAGGGGTTGTCTCACTACAAAGAATAGCTTTCAAAATGTAGGGAACACTAAATGAAGACGTTTTCCAAATATATTGCTTTGTTCATCTTTTTTTGTTAAAGAGCTACAAGTGATTTTATCACCTTCTGTGCTCTCTCTGGTTCCCCAAGTGACCGACCTGTGTCCTTCTCCCCCCCTGCTGTTTGTTCTATCTGATAGCAGGGAGTGACATCAACACACAGGGGCCATACACTTTGAGCTTGTGTGTTATCTGATCTTTCAGACAAAAGACAGTAATTACTACTGTTTACATTAGCTCAGAAGCTTCTCTGGACCTCAGAGAAGGTAATTTATTTAATCTAGACCAATAAACAGAGAAGTCTGAATACACAGAGCTCATATGCTAATTACAGACAGCTTGACCAGGAAGTGACAGAGCAAAGCAGCATTATTTCATTCATGCATCCTATGAAACTTTGAGATGAGACAATCCCTTTAATGGAGCTTGAGTCAATTGGACATATGAATAGTTATTAGTGGAATGAATACTTATTCCAAAGTGATGAATGTCTAACCATTTTCCTGTACAAGTTAGATGAGCAATGAGCAGATATATAAGCAGTTTATAGTAGAATGAAGACATATTCCATAGAAAAAGGTGCCTAATACTTTTTCTGTGCATGATAGATGGGGAATGAAGAAGATCTATATGGGCAGTTTATAGTGGAATGAACATATATTCCATAGAAATTAGTGTCTGACACTTCTGTGCAGAATAGCTGGGGAATGAGCAAGATCTATATGGGCAGTTTGAGCACATATTCTATAGAAACACATGAATAACGCTTTCCCTGTGCATGAAAGTGTTAGAACAAATAAAATATAGCTTAAAGCTTTGTTAGAATTTAGCAATAAAAAATAGTAGAAAAATATGGTTTATACAAGAATTAAATATAGTTAAATTCAAGAGAGTTAATAAATGCTAGAATTAAAAGTCAAGAATACGATAACAATTAGGAAGGAATGTGTAAAATGTCTCCAGGCTTAGTGAATAGATAAGATTTAAGAACGGCCTTGCAGCCTGAGTCATAGTTATAGTTAATTTATTATAAGCAGGAGGATATATTGACTTAGACACAGATCTACACATTAAATGTATGTGGATTTGCATTATTTTTATAACAACAGTTACAACAGTAACCAGGAATGTTAATTGCTTATATTCATGTTATTTACTACTGACTTACTTGCTTTATGTAACAGGTGCCCCTGCGACCCACACATTGGGTCGCGGGCACCCCGTACCCACGGTCCTTCTATGGTTCCCACTGCGACTGGCACCGCGACCTGCATGTCAGGGAGCTGGCACACTTGCAGTTCGGGTCCCCGCGCTGTGTACTCACCTCGTACTCACCTCTCCTCGCTCCCTGCATGGTCTCTGCCGGCAAGTGCATGCGTCCCTTAGGATTACCAAAATTATTTATATTTGCCAAATGCCAGAATAATGAGAGAGAGAGACTTTTTTAAGTTCTGATTGGTTGCAATGAGTTCAGATTGGTTGCTATGGGCTCTGATTGGTTCCTATGAGCTCTGATTGGTCACTATTGGCTCTGATTGGTTGCTATGAGCTCTGATTGGTTGCTATGGTCTCTGATTGGTTGCTATGGGACATGATTAGTTGCTATGATCTCTGATTGGTTGCTATGAGCTCTGATTGGTCGCTATGAGCTCTGATTGGTTGATATGATCTCTAATTGATTGCTATGAGCTCTGATTGGTTGCTATGAGCTCTGATTGGTTGCTATGAGCTCTGATTGGTTGCTATGAGCTCTGAATGGTCGCTATGAGCTCTGATTGGTTGCTATGGCCTCTGATTGGCTGCTATGAGCTCTGAATGGTTGCTATGGGCTCTGATTGGTTACTATGGGCTCTGATTGGTTGCTAGGAGCTCTGATTGGTTGTTATGAGCTCTGATTGGTTGCTATGGGCTCTGATTGGTTTCTATGAGATCTGATCGGTTGTTATGAGCTCTGATTGGTTGCTATGGGCTCTGATTGGTTGCCATGATCTCTGATTGCTTGCTATGAGCTCTGATTGGTTGCTATGTGATCTGATTGGTTGCTATGAGCTCTGATTGGTTACTATGTGCTTTTATTGGTTGTTATGAACTCTGATTGGTTGCTAGGAGCTCTGATTGGTCGCTATGAGCTCTGATTACTATGAGCTCTGATTGGTTGTTATAAGCTCTGATTGGTTGCTATGAGCTCTGATTACTATTAGCTCTGATTGGTTGTTATAAGCTCTGATTGGTTGCTAGGAGCTTTGGCTGCTATGAGCTCTGATTGGTCACTATGAGCTCTGATTGGTCACTATGAGCTCTGATTGGTTGCTATGGGCAATAAGTGAAGCCCAGTGTGTCTTGGGTTTTATGTTAACAGGGGTAAATGTGTAGGGTCCAGTGACCCCCATTGCGCGTGTTCAGAACTATCATAAGATAATCTCAGGGAAGATTTCCCCTTTAAGCAGCCGCTTACCTATTAACAAACTGTATAAATCAATAGTACAAGCATAATCATAAACCCTGTAATACATCTT
Source organism: Phyllomedusa bahiana (assembly GCA_025379985.1). Taxonomy (NCBI): domain Eukaryota; kingdom Metazoa; phylum Chordata; class Amphibia; order Anura; family Hylidae; genus Phyllomedusa; species Phyllomedusa bahiana. Next base: position 22,176 of record JAODAL010013360.1, on the reverse strand, counting down.
AGATGAAAAAAATGTCTCTTTCTCAATTTACCAGGCTCCTTTCTTTTTTTCCTATTCCTTCCTGAACACATCATTCACTTTGATTCACAGCTTGTTCTGCTCAGTACTTGCTGACATTTGACATGCTGGAACGTCATAATGCCAGTAAGGGAGTATGGATCCACTCGCTGAGCTCCATTACAGCTAAAGGGGTTGTCTCACTACAGGGATTGCTGCTTTTAATGTTAAAGATCTTGTAAAAACAAGTCCCTTTACAATATGTGTCCATTACCAGTGTCCTACCTATTCCTAGATATCCCCTCTTGTATGGGCTGTATCAGCTCCTCAGGTCGCTATAGCTACAGACCTGTTCAATCTCTCCTGATAGCCTGCCAGCACTGGTCGCTATAGCTACAGACCTGTTCAATCTCTCCTGATAGGCTGCCAGCACTGGTCACTATGGCTACAGAACTGGTGTCCTCAGCAGCTCATCACTGCAGGACAGTAAACACTGAATTCAAAAATGAAACCGAGAAAGCAGGGCTGAGGTAAGATTAGTCAATGTAGTGAGACAACCCCGTTAAGACCTGCCACTAGCAGCCGGGATTGGAAACAGCTCCAAGCCCGGCCTTTCTGTACCTTAGATGCCGCAGAAATTGCGGCTGTGGCATCTATAGGAGTTCAGGTTGCACACCGTTCCGTTGCCCTACTGCTCCTCCCCTGCGATGCGATTGAGGGGTGCTAAGCAGTTTTCATAGCAGCCAGAGGGCTAATGGAGGCCTTCATAGCGATGAAAACGGGATGATGGATGGGGTGGATAAGTTCGAACGGCTAGGCGACCACCCACACAACCGCCTAGGGTCCGCCGTCACTTCCATCCCTGCATGAAAAAAGAGTGGCTGCGATAGGAATGGCAATGAAGGGGCTGTTACTCTGTGAATTTTTCCTGTAGAGGGAGACGAGCGGGCCACGCGGGCGCGATATGCCTGATTTGCTCCAAAAAAAATCTGGTTGTCCAGTCCCTCTGTCCATAGCTGCACCATGTTACTGATTGTGAGCACTTAAAGCAGGGATTTTAATAGGAAGGAAAACCATATTGGTACACCCTCCTGCAATATATTCATATTGCAGAACAGTGTAGAAGCGATTGTACTCTCTTGTGGCCTATTACCCCCGGGAGACTACAAGTTCCAGTAAATATACTTTCTATATTATGGGTAAGATAGGTAAGGGTAAGATAGTCTGTTTTTCGACTACCTGGAGGTACAGAGACTCAACTTGAACGGGGACTCTCTGTGCTCTGAGCAGCTTTTGCCCCCCCCCCCCCTTTCTTTTCCCTCCCCTTCCTTTCCTCTCCTCAGATGTACCGCATAAAATGTAGCTTTGGGTATAATTTGTTAGGGTCGCCTAGAATGGGCTGGATACTCTGCCTCGTACGAACTAATCCACAAGAGGGGTTTGTTTGCTTTTATTATGTACTCGGTGCCCCTGCGACACTCTGTCGGGGGCGCATGCGCGTCGTGCTCATACACCTAGCGAGTGCCCCGTACAGCGACGTCGGGTTCGGGGTCCAATCACTCCCCCGTCCACCGCGGCGTTTTTACTACCAGGCCACGCTCCTGCTCAGCTGTCTCCATCTCCCGGCAGCGTTGGCTCCGCACCTGCCTAGGAGCGGGCACTAGTGCGAGCGCGCAGGATGTTTGACATTTAAGGGGCAGTGCGGCGGAAATTGTTCACTGCCAGGCACTGCTCCTATTTTAGTCCGGCCTCTTCCTGGCGACCTTCGCCAGATCCTTGGTGTATGTCCCAGTTGGAGAAAGCCTTACCTAGTATTAGTTCTATTCCTGTCTTACCGTGTACCGTACCTTGCCTTACGTTTACCGACCACGAACCCTTGCCGCCAGCCCTGACCTTCTGCCTGTCTACGTCTACGAACAGAGGACGCCTGTCACTGAACCTTCTGCCTGTCCCCGACTACGGAGCACTGCCTGCCTGAATTCCGTACCTCACTACCACTTGGCACGCCACCGCAGGCAAGCTCCCGCATGTGGATGTGACCTGGTAGACTCCCTGCCGCAGCCAAAGACCATCCCGCTTTGTAGGCGGGCTCTGGTGGAATACCGGGTCCTACTTAGATTCCACTCCTGGTGTGGTCTTTCTCGCCATACATGAGGTTGGTCCAGTGGATCCACCTCCAGACCGTTTACAGTAGGATACGGCATTGGATCCCGCACCGGTGGCCGTTACCCGTGCTCTGGCGGTTTATGCGACGACCGTTGTGGCTCGCCGTCAGCAACGCGGCCAACAGGCGCAGCACACTTACCTAGCTATCCACCATGATTGCAGCAACTGTCACCGTCACAGCCAGCAGCATAACCAAACACCCCCTCGCGTATCGCCAGTGGTTGTCCTGCCTCTACGGTTTACTGTGGCTTGGGGGTTTCCAAGTCGGCTGTTGCTCACAGCTAAGTTCGACAGAGTGACCCGAAAACTCTGCAGGGGGTTCATCTCCCAATGCTCTATGCACGTGGAGCTGATGGCTGACCAGTTCCTGTCCGAACGTGGTCAGCCTCTGGCATGGCCTACACCTCTCTGGGACAGGAACGATCCAGTGACGGCGGATCTTCCAGTCATTTCCTCAGTGACGTTCCGCAATGTCTTCGAGGAACCAGCTCGTGAATCTCTCCGCTAGACGCCCTCCCTATACCTTATGCCTAGTGGGGATCTGCTCTGTAGGAGTCGTACACGGTTGCCAATTCGCACTCTGGCTCTGAACTGTCATGGAACTGATGCGCTCTGGTGCGCCACCTTCAAGGAAAGGGCTCCTAAGGCCGAGTTAAGGACGTCTTGTTCGTAGGAGAACTCCCGTCTTCCCTCAGTGACAACCTGATACAGTTAGCGACCCACCATCCGACGTACGCTTCAGGAACGGGAGGAGGAACTTCGGGCTCAAGAACGTCAGTCAGCCCCCTAACCTCTGCCAGTTTCTCGCTGGGCACGAGTGTTCCTGAGGCTCCTGCGCCCACAGCCGCAACACCACGAGGAGCCCATGCAGGTTGATCGGGCTCGTCTCTCTGTGCAAGTGTTGCCAGCGTCGCCAAAAGGTATTGTGCCTATAATGTGGCGACCAGAGCATTATGAGGAATAGTCCCAGGCGCCCAAGCATTGCGGGAAACTCAAGCACATGGATCTGTTGGAGAGGCAATCACCTAGGTGCTAACACTCCTCCTCTCCACATCTTTTGTGTCCGGGCAGGTCGTCTCAGAGACTGGTACCTCGTTTCCAGGTTCAGGAGTTTCTGGTTTCGGCTCGGCCGGGGGATCTTCATCCACCAGGATCTCTTGTGATCAGGTATCGGCTTCCGGTGGTCTGCTTGGAGTAACCGCTTGTCATCATCATCCGTCAGCGGGAGCTGCTTAGCGACACCATCTCCTGTTTGTCACCAAGCATCTGTCCCTCACACATGGGTGGGGGCGTGGAACATAAAGAAGAGATCTTCATTCCTATGTGTTGACCTCGCTCTTCGTCGGCAGTCCTCCTATGACTCCCATGGCTGCGGCTCCACTCTTCTATTCTGGACTGGGACATCTGGGAGGTGATTACGTTGGGTCCCAACTGTCCGGGTGGCGTTGTCTTCGGAGGACATCGCTGGTGCTTTCCTGCTCTACTCGGACCCTTTTCTAGGAGCCGTTGCCCGGTCTGACCGCTACCGAATATATGGAGTACGCACGATGTGTTCTCCCGAGAGACAAGAGAGAGTCTTCCTGCAATCGTTCATATGTAATGCCGAGTCGACTTATTGCGGGTACAGTCCTCCACCAGGGCTATGGCCTACCCACTGTCCAGTCTCCTGAGGTCCCAACGCCATGTACTGAGTACATCAGGAGATTCTCAGGAATGGGTTCATCCGAACGTCCTGTCTCCGCGGGTGCGGGGTTCTTTGTCGTAGGAAGACGAAGGACCGGGTACCTTACGGCCCTGCATAGACTACTGGGGTGCTGAACAAGATCACGGTTGAAAAACGTTACCCTCTTGCCGTTGATCACAGAATGTTTGCCGACGGCCTTGCAGGGCTAGCAAAGATCTTCTCCCACAATGGAGTTGAGAGGGGCCTACTACTTGGTCGAATCTCTGCAAAGGGCGATGAAAATGGAAGACGGTTTCAACACCTGGGATGCGGGCACTTTGAGTACCTGGTTGATGCCCGTCGGTCTCTGGGCAATGCGCCTGCCACTCTTTCTGGAGCGCGCTGTATGACGTCTTCAAAAAGACCTCTCTACAACTGTGTGGTCGGGTTTTACCTTGATGAATCTGGTGTACTTCCTCCTGACCTCTGGAGACCACCGCAGCAATGTTCGTCAAGTGTTAAGAGCGTCTCTGGGAGAACCATCTCTGTATGCAAGCTACGGGTAATTGGCCTCTTCAATCAAGAGACTAGCCTTTCTGTGTTCTGGGTTACGTAATTTCTGACCAATGCCTCGGCATGGACCACAGCAAAACTGGTCAGCCGTTGTTGTAGAAGTGGCCACCACGTCCAGTCGGTCTGCCGGCAAATACAGCGCTTCTTGGGCTTCTGCAACTAGTATCGCCAATTAATCACCTCTCTTCTCTACGCTGCGTGGCTACGATAGTGGCTGTCACCAAGAAAAATAGTCAATCCATACGCAGCTGGCTCCGTACGAGGCCAAGAGGCGTTTTAGAAGCTCAAGTCCGCCTGTCTCTATGCATTTATCCTTGCACGTCTTGGATCCGCGAAACCACTTCGCGCTGGAAGTGGACGTGCCTTCGTCCATGGGGAAGCCCGGATGCAGTTCTTACGCAAAAAAAGGGCCCACGGGGTTTTAAAACATGTAAAAAGTGCGGCTTCTTTTCAGGACGTTTCTCGCTCGGACGAGTGGAATTACTATGATTGGCGGACCGGGGCTATGGCATAAAACGGGCCCTCTGGATGCAAAGTGGGGTTTATCTGCTGGAGGGTGGGCCCATTTTTTCCCCATCCGGTATCTACGTCGGACACAAAAACCTCCAATATTCCTTCAGAAGGCTCAGCGACTTAAACCCACGCTCAGGCTAGGTGGTCGCTCTTCCTTTACCGGTTTGATTTCCAGATACACTTCTGGCTGCTGAGAAAGAATGTGGAGAGCTGACGCCCTCTCCCGTGCCTCCGACATGGTGGGTGAAGATACTACTCCAGGAACAATAATTTCCTTCAAGAACGTCTTATCTCGGCAGCTCCAGTGGAACCTCCGGCTGGGCTCCTTCCTGGAAGGACTTAAGTGCGCCCTGCTCTCCGCAGGACATATCGTAAAATGGGGACATTGCTCATCTGTTTGGCGGGCATCCCGGCGCCCGACAGAAAGAAACCTTCCAACTGATAAGTCATCGGTTCATTGGTGGCCAGAGCTTGGAAAAGGATCCTGTGAGGACTTGTTTCGTCTTGTGATCCTGTCCGCCTTAACAGAGCCCACGTCACTCAAGCCGGCGGTCTAATACTGCCACTCCCCATTCAACTCACCTTGGACCACATTTCTATGCGACTTCATTTAACTGACCTCCTCCGCGTATGGCAACACATTATTTGGGTGATCACGGTTCGCTTCTCTCCCAAGATGGCGAATTTCGTCCCGTTGCCCAGGCCTGCGTCTGCTCCGCCTGGCGGAGAGCTACTTGCTTCATGTGTTTCGTCTGCATGGGCTCCCTCAGCAAATCGTCTTTGACCGGGGAGTTCAGTTTGTCTCCAGGTTTTTGGCGACGCTTGTAATTTCAAAACTTCAGGTGAAAGCTCGCTTTCTCTTTGCCTACCACCAGCAGAAAAAACGGTCAGGTTAGAGAGAGGGGTCAAACAAGTCTTGCGGAGTGGTTTCCTTCGCCATTTTGTTCTCAGGCGCGTCAAGATGATGTCGTGTCCAAACTTGCTGACATGGGGAGTTTCTTATAACTCTCGTGATTCTGAAGTACCGTGGGGGTTCTCCCCTTTCTACATTGTGTATGGCCTGCTTACCCGCCCTCCTCTCCCTCTAGCAACCGCCTCTGAGGTACCGGCGTGCTGGCGCACAAGTACAAGACATGATAGGCCATCTGAGGTATACCTGTCCCGTAGTCTCTGCTCCGCGCTTCCGAGACATGAACGACTCAAGCTCGGACAAAGGAAGTATTCCTCCTCCTGGTGTTCTCCCCAGGTGACAATAGGTGTGGATCTCGGCTTGATATGTCTGCGTAAGATGCCTTTCACTAACTGGGACCCCGTTTTCTCCCCTGGGGACCACTTTGTAGGTCATCAGCCGCATCAACAGGTTGTCCTAAAGAAAATCCGGCTCCCTCCACTACTTGAGAATCCCACAACTCCGTTTTATGTCTCCTTACTGAATTTAACACTGGTCCTTAATCGCTTTTCCCAAAAGGTTGGTTCCTCCCTCTAGTCTAGTAGGCTGATGCGCCCAATGTCTTCAGAGGTCAGCAGATCTGGAGGCATGAGGGAGATAACTAGAGGAAAAAGATACTTTTTAGTGGACTGGAAGGGGTTCGGTCCTGAAGAGAGGTCTTGGGAGCCGGAGGAGAATATCTTGAACTGCAGCCTCATCCAGAGATTCCTCCAATCCAGTAAGAGAGGGGGGCCCAAGAGGGGGATCCCAAGGGGGGGTACTCTCACCGACGCCCCTGCGACCACTGTCCCGGGTCGTAGGCGCGTCCGTGCTCCTACACCTAGCGGAGCCTGTCCCGCGCGTCAGGTTCGGGGTCCGCTCACTCCCCCGTCCCCGCCGGCGTTCACTTACCCGGCCACGCTCTTGCTCAGCCTGTCTCCATCTCCCGGCGCGTGGCTCCACCCCTAGGGCGCGCGCGCACCGGCAGTTTGAAATTTAAAGGAGCAGTGCGCCGGTAATTGGTCATTGCCGGTCACTGCTCCTATTTTAGTCCGGCCTCTTCCTGGTGGCCTTCGCCAGATCCTTGGTGTATTTCCAGTTGGAGAAAGCCGTCCTAGTATTGTCTATTCCTGTCTACCGTGTACCGTACCTCGAGCTTACGTTTACCGACCACGAACCTTGCCGCCAGCCCTGACCTTCTGCCTGTCTACGTCTACGAACCAGAGCCGCCTGTCCTGACCTTCTGCCTGTCCCCGACTACGAGCCTGCCTGCCGATTCCGTACCTCGCCTACCCTTGGCAGCCACCGCAGGCATGCCCCGCCAGTGGAAGTGACCTGATAGACTCCCGCCGGAGCAAGACCATCCCGCTTTGCGGCGGGCTCTGGTGAATACCGGGACCTACTTAGATTCCACTCCCTGGTGTGGGCTTACGCCATCGCCTGCAGTGGTCCAGTGGATCCACCTCCAGACCGTTACATTATATTTGCTTTTCTTTTCTTTCCTTTCTTGCCAACGGGCAGACACATATTAGTTCTTATTGCATTTAGTGACGAATTGACTGTCACATTCCTATGTGTATGTAACCTGTCGCTCTCTCGGTGGATCGCATATGGAGGATTGGGGGGCGGTCCGACGGGAGAGGGATGGGAAGTATTGGCACTCTGCCATTGGAAAAACTGTTTTCAAATTTTGATACTGCCAGATGTTATGCTCTAGTTTATACTACAGTAATAGCTGTGAAAAGCTAATTGGATGATTGTATGTTGTTAGTTGACATGTTATATGCTTATATAATCTTTTGTAAGATACGAGCAGATATATGCATATTAAGTGATGGTTATTACTGTTTCAATAAAGCATGCTGAAAATGAAGATAGTCCTGTTATCACGGGTGCGGTTATATGATATATGGCATATACTTCAGACATTGATAGCTGATATGTTATACTGATAGCCTGTAGTATTGCGGTATTAGGTTTTTGCTGTAAATACTCTGTGATTTTCTTTCATTACAGCTTCTATTGTGTAATTGATAAACATACAATTTAATATGGGTCAGCACTTCACTTTTTTTTTTTTCATAATGATACAGAGTCTTGGAGTTTCCCTAATGATATTCAGTAAATTTACTTTGATGGTTGTGCAGCTATTGTTTACTGACATTAGGGCAATTGATTGTACAGGTGTCTGCTTTCTGACCTGACTATAGAGCGCATTATTTTTCAACCTTGTCCATCACGGTTTAGATCAGTCATCAATGATCAAAGTCTTGGGATCTCTCTCTTCTCAGTGGCGGATTATGCCTCTTTGCCCGTCCCCTTTGAAGCAGGTAAAGGGGTTTTCCAAGATTTTGAGAAACCCTTGGGACTTACCAGTACTTGCCTCTCCCACTGGCAGCAATCCCACACTACTGGAGCTCCAATGGTCGCCCAGCATCGACGTCACCCACATCACTCATGTGACCATGCGGCACTCACTGGCCTCAGCGGGCATGTGCCATACATGCGAGCAGAGACCGAAGAGGCCAGGGATTGGTTTCACTTATAACGATCTCATGCGTGATAAAGGAACATATATCACTGAAAAAAGAGCTAAAATATAACTTTCAACAGAAACATCTAAAACACCTATATATATAGAGATATGATCAAAACTTGGTGCAAAAAGAGATTAGTTACAATAAATAACAGTAGACATCAGGGAAGAAATCACTAAGCAAAGAGTCAAATTATTCATATGCAGGCATAAATAATGGAGTCAGTGGTTTATAGAGTTACTTATGGTACCGTTCAATCCTATGTTAGGCATCCGGATGTTTAATCACATCAAATAATGGTTTTGTACCAACGACTATAGGTTTGTGCATCAGGAATAAATGCACAAATAAGCTCTATAATACCCTGCCTATAAAGCGGGGATACCGCCCCGAAAAGGGTGACCCCACCCTAGATGGCTCACCGTAATATAGCCTTTGCGCTCCGTTATTCCCAATGTGTTTTCCTGTGATTTCCACGGTTCTTCAGGGAAAAAAAGACTCTGTGAACTGCACTAGTAGGATGGAATATCAATTAAATGAGAATATGACCAGTCTGCATTAAAGCATCACAAAAAATGCCCATTCCAGCCAAAAGGTCCATTTGAGATATCTCCAGCCGACTGGAGCCCAGTCCCAGGGATTTCTGAAAATCTTGGAAAACCCTTCTACCTCTTTCCTCTTACACATGCTAAGACTCCTATGGTTGTTGAGCTTTTATTAAGCATTTTATCCCATAGGATCCTGATTGCCTCGTGTAAGAACCTGGGCAGTGTAAGGTCTGTACAGAGGCTGAATGGGTGTCTGAACCATGTGCCAAGTTGGCGTATACAAAACACCTAAGGAAGATGTTAATTGTGATTCATTAAATATGATTGACTATGACTGACGATGACAAAATCCGAGCCCCTGGGCCTTGCTTTGTCCATACAGAGGCCAACAAGTCATCAGTAACTTCAAAACTGGGTAACAGTCTAAAGGAAGAGGTATGAGAGTGGTTAGTTAGTCAGTGGTTAATAGGAGTGTTCAATATAAAACATTATAATGTTGTACAATACTACATTTTGATTACATTATTGTATAGTATGCGTCATTTATCATATTTAATTCAGGGTTATGTAAAATACCTCTGAGGAAGCTGCTAGCCTGCGGCAATGTATATGGGGATACCAAGGGCTCCCAGCACCTGGGAAGTGGTCTGCTATTTTGCTTGCCTTCATTCATCTATTTATTGTATTCATTTCTATAGCGCTGTTATATTCCACGGCGCTGTACAAAGATTGTCATTATTCAAATTGCTCCCTGTGCCCATTGGGGCTCACAGTCTAAATTCCAGATGAACCTATCAGTAGGTTGGTTAGAGTGCGAGGGAAAACGGACTACCTAGAGGAAACCCATGCACGCACGGAGAGAACACACAAACTCCTTGCAGATGTTCTCCTTGGTGGGGTCTGAGCCAAGAGCCCCAGTGGTACAAGGCAACAGTGCAAACCACTGAGCCATCGTGCTGCCTTCATTAGCTTGATCTTCCTGCTTTTCGTCAACATTCATCTTTACTTTTATTATGGGCTTTGCTCTTTGGCATTGTATGTCACTTTATTGTTGCACAACTTTTGAACTTTCACATCACAAAATTTAAAAACTTTCGTTTTTCCATTGAATCTATGTTCTGCACTTTATGATGTATACCTACTTTTCTTTATAACAGATACTACTTTTCTAATAGGAAAGCGTCTCACATTATCAGGGTCCTTTACTTCTGTTGAACGGAGCTGGGATTTGGCTCATACTGTATATTGACAACCGTTTTGAGTCTTAATTTGCCAGAAAGAGTATCCAATGTGAAGTCTATCAATATGGTTATCATAGTCGACAGGCAAACAATATAAAGTTGACAGTTACATCAATTGCAACACCAAAAATGTTGTCTACTTAGTGTCGTGCATCACATGTAAAGTGCACCACTTAAAATTTAGAGACCAGGATTAGACAGAACCTCTCTAAACATTGCTTGGAGGTTCATGCAGGTGATACATCAGCTTTAGGGTGTGCTCACACGGCGTTTTTTGGATCCGTTTTTAGATGCGTGTTTGGATCCTTGTTTTGGGCCCTAAACAGACCCAAACACTCATTTACAGGGGGTATGGAAAGTATTCAGACCCCTTTAAATGTTTCACTCTTTCTTTCATTGCAGCCATTTAGCAAGATCAAAAAAGTAAATTTTTTTGCTCATTAATGTACACTCTGCCCCCCGCATCTTGAAAGAACAAAAATAGAAATGTAGATATTTTTGCAAATTTATTAAACAAGGAAAACTGAAATATCACATGGTCTTAAAGGGATTGTCTCATCTCAGAGCTTCATAGGATGCATGAATGAAGTAATGCTGGTTTCTCTGTCACTTCCTGGTCAAGCTGTCTGTAATTAGCATATGTTCTCCATGTATTCAGGCTTCTCTGTTTATCAGTCTAGATTAGCTAAATTACACTCTACCAGGACAGGAGAAGCTCCTGAGCTAATGTAAACAGTAGAGTAATTAGTCTTTTGTCTGAAAGATCAGATAACACACAGGCTTTCACTATCTGGAGTTCTGTTTTGCTGTGTGATGACATCCAGCCCTGCTGTCAGATAGACCAAACCGCAGGGGGGGGGGGGGAGATGTACACAGGTCGGTCACGTGGGGAACCAGAGAGAGCACAGAAGGTGATAAAATCACTTGTAGCTCCTTAACAAAAAAAATGAACAAAGCAATATATTTGGAAAACGTCTTCATTTAGTGTTCCCTACATGTTGAAAGCTAATCTTTGTAGTGAGACAACCCCTTTAAGTATTCAGACCCTTTGCCCAGTATTGAGTAGAAGCACCCTTTTTGAGCTAGTAAAACCATGAGTCTTCTTGGGAATGATGCAACAAGTTTTTCACACCTGGATTTGGGGATTCTCTACCATCCTTCCTTGCAGATCCTCTCCAGTTCCCTCAGGTTGGATGGTGAACGTTGGTGGACAGCCATTTTCAAGTCTCTCCAGAGATGCTCCATTGGGTTTAGGTCAGGGCTCTGGCTGGGCCAGTCAGGAATGGGCCCAGAGTTGTTCTGAAGCCACTGCTTTGTTATTTTAGCTGTGTGCTTAGGGTCATTGTCTTGTTGGGAGATGAACCTTCGGCCCAGTCTGAGGTCCAGAGCGTCTGGAAGAGGTTTTCATCCAGGATATCTCTGCACTTGGCCGCATTCATCTTTTCTTCAATTGCAACCAGTCGTCCTGTCCCTGCCCCCATAGCATGATGCTGCCACCACCATGTGTCACTGTTGGGATTGTATTGGGCAGGTGATGAGCGGTGCCTGGTATTCTCCACCGCTTACAATAAGCACCAAAAAGCTCAATCTTCGTCTCATCAGACCAGAGAGTCTTATTTCTCATAGTCTGGGATCCTTCATGTATAAACTGTATGCGGCTTTCATATGTCTTGCACTGAGGAGAGGCTTCCGTTGGCCGCACTCTGCCATAAAGCCCCGACTGGTGGAGGCTGCAGTGGTCGGTGACTTTGTGGAACCTTCTCCCATCTCCCTCCTGCATCTCTGGGGCTCAGCCACAGTGATCTCGGGGTTCTTCTTTACCTCTCTCACCAAGGCTCTTTTCCCACGATTGCTTAGTGTGGCTGGACGGCCAGGTCGAGGAAGAGTTGTGGTCATCCTAAACTTCTTCCATGTAAGGATTATGGAGGCCACTTAGGAACCTTGAGTGCTGCAGAAATTCTTTTGTAACCATGGCCAGATCTGTGCCTTGCCACAATTCTGTCTCTGAGCTCCTTGGGCAGTTCCTTAGACTTCATGATTCTCATGTGCTCTGACATGCACTGTGAGCTGTTAGGTCTTCTATAGACAGGTGTGTGCCTTTCCTAATCAAGACCAATCAGTTTAATTAAACACAGCTGGATTCCAATGAAGGAGTAGAACCATCTCAAGGAGGATCAGAAACAAATGGACAGCATGTGAGTTTAATATGAGTGTCACAGCAAAGGGTCTGAATATTTATGACCATGTGATATCTCAGTTTCCCTTGTTTAATAAATTTGCAAAATATTTGCATTTCTGTTTTTTTTCTTTCAAGATTGGGGGGGGGGGGGCAGAGTGTACATTAATTAACCAAAAAATGAACTTTTTTGATCTTACCAAATGGCTGCAATGAAACAAAGAGTGCAAAATTTAAAGGTGGCTGAATACTTTCTGTACCCACTGTAGCAATTAGCAGTGTGATTTTACATTGCTTTCAATGTAAAACACGTATCAGTGTTCAGAAGAGTGATCGCCGATGCGTATCTAATTGCATCTTTCTGATGCGTCTTTTGAATCCGTTCAAAGAATTGGCATCAATTTTTGATCCGAAAGACGCAGCAGGTGCCCTATTTAATACTATAGGGTGCGAACCTGCTGCAGACAAAATGCATCCAAACATGCACCTGCGTGTTGGATGCGATTTACACAGCGCTTTTGAATGCATTTTTTTTTATCCATTACGCTGTGGGAACATACCCTTACAGATGATGGGCATAGAAAGGGTTAATAGATCTATTAGAGGAGGGGAATTATGGAGAAAGGTTCTTAGCCATGAGGCTAAGTGGATTTTCACTTTAGGGACAATACAGCCTTGAGGTCTCAATATAAGGCAAGATATTTTGTATCAATACTGACAATAGAGCGCATATAGGATATAAGCATTTGTATCTGTTTCTTTGTGTTGTAAATGTTTTTTTTGTTTTGTTCTTCATGTTTTTATTTGTTTCTCTGTATATTTGGGGGAGGGGATTAATCAGAGGTAAGTTTTTCAGTAACGATTCAACTCACTATTGGCTACTTTGTGCCAACTCCCTTTCCCTGGTGTCCTCCATATATACTATCCAGACTTAGTTGAAGTGTGCTATGACTAAGGCAGCCGCTGAAATGTGTCAGCCGGTTCTGTTGCTAAAGATGCGTACCTGTTTCATTATACTTACTGAATGTCTAGGATAGTTTATGCGGCTGTTGGATACTCTTTGCTGCAAATTAACAAAAAAGACTCAAAACGTTGGGTGAAGCTGCCGTTTATTCCCTGCGCCGCAGCTGGGGACATCACCTCAAGCAGGCAATACGGTGAGCAGACTATATAGCAATGAAGTCTTTTTTGTGAATGGACTACATTATGGTCCGTTCCTGTCCAATAAGAATCACTGAGGCTAGCGTGGAAAAAGGCCACCAGAGCTGTGCCCATTGGGACTCATAGGGCGACATGCATGAAAGGGGCAGCAGCAGTATTCTGGGGTCATTTCAGCCCAAAAACTGGTGCAGCCCTGTTCTCTAGATTTATAATCAGGGGCACTCCAAAATTAGGCGCATTATCAGGCGCCTATGGCACTTTGTAATGCGCCTCAGATCGGGGGGTGTGCTGGAGGTGTCGCACCACAACTGTACGAAGCTACACATTTATGACGGGAGGACGGCAAAACTGGGCGCATTACTACTGGAACAGGAAGATCAAGTTAAAAGTGGTTTACCTGAGTTGTGGTTTTTTGAGCTAGAAAGCACCTGTCTGACCCACAGAGGTTCAGGCGCATTCTACACTACTACTGTGCACAATAAAATTGTCTATACCACAATTTCTCAATAATTAGGTCAGTATAACTATCAGAAATCACTACACAAAACAACTATGACTAAAAAGAATTACTTTTATCAAATATTAAATAAAAAGTGAAAATATTTAAAAACACACCAATTAGTAACTGAACAGGGTTACACAGAAGCCAATAAAACAGACATGGATCGGTGCAGATTTCATTCAAGTAAAACAAAACGTAATCTTACATTGAGACTGTTCATGATATTCACTTATCAAACCATGTTCAATAGTATGGGGTACTTGTAATAGGGTAATCTAAATCAAGTGACACAAAATACAAATCCCCAAACACATATGTTAGACTATTACCCCATAGAAACCATGAACAGTCTTGCCCAATCTCATATACCTGTAATGGCTGCCGTGTGTGAACACAGTCCTGATGCGCGTTTCGCGTAGGCTTCCTCTGGGGACCTTATTTAATATTTAATAAAAGTAATTTTTTTTAGTCAGTAGTTGTTTTGTGTAACAATAAAATTGTCTCCTGGGCGCAAAAATACATACATGTCGCCTATAGTCTTCTGGTAGGGGGTAGGCTCAGCAGGAGAATCCATGGACACATCTTGCTATTCAGGCTTTTTGGTCTTTTCATTGCTTTTAATATTTGAGTGTTGCATCTCACTAAAATAAACTTTTTTGGGTTTGCCCTCTAGCTCTTTTTTTTTGTATTGTATTGGACACACCTAGTGCCCGTCTTCTACTACAATATAATATCTACTCGTCAGATGTGAAAATGCCATGCTGGAGAACCAGTAAGTGTGAGTGCGAAGCTGCTCTCCTCTGTTTTCCTAATCTCATTTATTTGGGGTACACTATATACCAACACAGCCTGGAAGAAGTACAGTTGGGTGCAGCCCTGTTTCACTATTGCATACTATGGGGAGCTGTATACACAGTCATCTTATGGGCGATCACAAGGAGAGGAGGAAGAAGCAGGAGCCCTGCCTATTCACCTCAGTTTCTCCAGTCTTGGTGTCATGAAGAGGATGAGAAGTGGCGTCTCAGCTTCTGTGGCATTCTGATTGGGAAACCCCAAGCGCTGAACATTGTGGCTTTTTGTTTGGTAAAGTTTTCTTCAGAACTAATGGAGTAAATTCATTCATTTATGACTTGAAAGTCTGAATGTGCAAAACTACAACAAGAAAACAAAAGTGGAAGAATAAGGTAACGGCGGAAGCCTTTGGTCAAATCTTCACCCACAATGAATTTCCTAGAGAACGACCAGAACCTGAAAGCACTAGCATCGGGCACAATCACTTCTCTGACATCAAGGTTTATGGTGGGATATAACTGTGAAGGTGCGAAGATGGAGCCCAGTACAGAGCCAGGACCCAACCAGGACAGAGGAGCCCAGAACCTACTGCCAGACTCCACATCATGTCTCCTGTCAACACCTGGACTTTCCTTCTCCTGGTCTGCGTCACCTCCATTGCCTGCTCCAAGCCCTGCATATGGCTCCAGGACACCCTCAAGGATGGTTCCAAGAAGATACTTCACAGCTTCCAGCACATGGTGAGCTCCTGGGACTCGTGTCCTCTTCTCTCGTTCTAACAGACTGAAGATACAATGGTCACCTGCAGTGGAGGAGCCATAGGTGGTGCACAGAGTGCAATCATACCATGGGCCAAGGAGCTCTCTTCCCTCTACCAGAGCCATAGTGGAAAGTTCTTATAGTAGTGGGCCTCAGGGTGTGTCAGTGACTCTTCATGTACCTTGCATACAACCATTTCAGATATAATAGTTTTGGAGTATATAGGGCCACATGTTTGAAAACTGTCTAGGTCTAAAACTCACTTTGTTTCCCATAGCAACCAATCAGAGCGCCCCTCTCATTTTTCCAGAGCACCATATGAAATGGGCGCTCTGGTTGCTATGGGCAACAAAGTGAATATAGACCTAGACAGTTTTCATACATGTGGCCCATAGTTTCTATAATGTTATAAATAGGAGAAAAGGATGGACCCATGTTTATAGATCACACTGATACCCAGGAGAGCCAACTGCTCCTCATATGACCCGCTCATTTGTAACGAACACTGATGTTACACAGGGTTTATGGATGAGCTCAGATCTGCACCACGATAATGACGTCTAAAGAATATTCAGAACCAGGACCATATTTAGGTGAAGGTAGGCGAAGGCCTAGGGCGCCACTTCATTCCAGACAGGAAGGGAGTACAAGGAGTGGGCTGAATTTTCCCCTGAGGGGGGCGCGATGTGCCTTATTTGCGTAGAGCACCAGAATTCTTTGTCCCAGTCCTGGGGATAATTCTAAGGTGACAATAGTCCATAATGTGATGTTTCTTCTGCTGATTCCACATTATTTTATATCATGTTTCAGATTCCAGCGAGCGAGACATCAGACGACTGTGTGACCAGCAGGAACCTCCCGGACGTCCGTGAGCTCTACGATGTCTCTAAGGTAAAGAAGACTCCGTGTTTCCTCTTTTAGTGATACTCAGAGGATCTTGTTGTTGTGGAGGAGAAGTAAATCAGTGTCTGTATAGAGCATTCATTCCTTAATGATATAGTGGTGCCGCACACTTGTGCAAGGCGGTTGCTCAGTGGAAAAGCCAGCAGGCTTAATATCTAATGTGAAGAGAATCCACGGCACACCTTGAGATAGTTTGATGTGAAATATTTATTGAGCATTTTTCACAAAGGCATTAACTCTCCATATATATTAAAGGCATTGTCTCACTATAAGGATTGATTTTTATGTTAAAGATCTTGCAGAAACAAGTCACTTTGCAATATATGTCCATTAACAGTGTCCTACCTATTCCTAGATATCCCCTCTTGTATGGGCTGCATTAGCTCCTCAGGTCGCTATAGCTACAGACCTGTTTGATCTCTCCTGATAGGCTGCCAGCACTGGTTGCTATAGCTACAGACCTGTTTGATCTCGCCTGATAGGCTGTCAGAACTGGTTGCTATAGCTACAGACCTGGCTTCTACTGCAGCCTAGTAAAAGCCAGTAAACACCCCTGAATTCAAAATAAAACCATGAACACAGGACTGAGGTAAGATGAATCAATGTAGTGAGACAACCCCTTTAAGTACAGGAGTATATAGAATATTCCCATGAACGTTTCAGCCAGATGGGCCTTTTAGCACTAGGGACCTGTGAAGCTCCATCCTTCCTGCTCCCACCTTCACAGGTCCCTAGTGATAAAGGCCCGTGAGGCCAAAACATCGGACCATAGGAATATTCTACATACTCCTGTACTTAATATATATGGAGAGTCAATGTCTTTGTGAAAAATGCTCAATACATATTTCACGTAAAGCTATCTCAAGGTGTGTCGGGGATTCTGTTTTGCCAAGTTTTGTCAATACAGGTTCTAGATACAGCTTTAAAGAAGGCCGGTCAATCAGGATACAACGCAATTTTATTAAACATAAGAATCAATCAATTATGAGGAAATGATAACATATAAGTAATATGATAAACTGGTTACAGAGAATAGTGTGGCATTGGGTACAGTTCTGCTAAATATGTATTTACAAAGGTTAAATACTTACTTCACCTAAAAGCTGACTTCACCTGTTCTTATGACTTCAACCAGAGAGGCTTAATGGCGAGAACAGGGAACTCCAGCGACATCACCAATGTTAAGCTTACTTAAAGGGGTTGTATCACGTCATCGATTTATCTTACCTCAGCCCTTTTTTCTCGGTTTAATTCTTGAATTCAAGGACATGTCTACTGGCTTCTAATGGCCTGCAGTGACGAGCTGCTGAGGGCACCAGGTCTGTAATAGCTAAAGCGACCAGCACTGGCAGCCTATCAGGAGAGATCAAACAGGTCTGTAGCTAAAAGCGCCACGGCAGCCTATAGGAGAGATCAAACAGGTGTGTAGCTATAGCGACCAGCACTGACAGCCTATCAGAAGAGATTGAACAGGTCTGTAGCTATAGCGACCTGAGAGCTGATGCAGCCCATACAAGAGGGGATATCTAGGAATAGGTAGGACACTGTTAATGGACACATATTGCAAAGTGACTTGTTTTTGCAAGATCTTTAATATAAAAAGCAATGCTTGTAGTGAGACAACCCCTTTAACAATGGGAACAAGAGCCTCTGAAATCACCATAAGCTATCCTGGTTTTATAAGTCTTAAACAAAAAAAAAATATCAGACACAACCTATGCGTTGTGTAAGCTTACAATGCACAGAGATCTTTTGTCCATGCTATCCTAAACCATGGAGTGGCCGGGCCCAGGCCCCAGATAACATACACAAAATAGCTCCTAGACCAGACGATAAGCAGCTCCCCTAGATCGTAAATTAAACTAAGTGAAGTGTGCATGCTCATGGCATAAATCAAGCCTAGTAACAGAGGTATAAAAGCTGGTATAACTGTAGCTTAAGATAAAATAAGTGAATTAGTTTAAGATACAAAAAATGGAGATTATACCGCAGATCAAATAGTCATTATTCTTACTAGCACTACAGATTCTCTTCCCACTGAGGTAAACAGCAGAATCTTTCACCACTGACCCATCCATAGAAGATGACTAAACCACCCCAGACAACCATCCACCACTGACCTGGGCCATAGAAGTATAAACCCCCCAGACAACCCTTCCCACTGACCCGTCATAGCGATGACTAAACCACCCCAGACAACCATCCACCACTGACCTGTCCATAGACGATGACTAAACCACCCCAGACAACCATCCACCACTGACCTGTCCATAGAAGATGACTAAACCACCCCAGACAACCATCCACCACTGACCTGTCCATAGACGATGACTAAACCACCCCAGACAACCATCCACCATTGACCTGTCCATAGACTATGACTAAACCACCTCAGACAACCTTCCACAGCCACCAGTCCAATAATAATGGTGACGTTGATTTTACAGGTGGAAATTGCGGCCATCACAGTGTCTGAACTCCTTAAGCAAACCAACCAGTTCTACAAAGATCACCAGGAGGAACTTGTGAGCAACCAAATGGTCTGGGAGCAGCTTACGAAAGATCTGTATCACCAGGCGGTGCTGCTGAAGGACTGTGTAAGTATCACACCAAGTGACCTAGAGCCGTCCTGAGTGTTACACTGGGCTGTCACTAATCAGCAGGTTTGTTGTTTTCTCTCCAGAGCTCCACAAACAACCCAATCTATCCAGCAATATCTGGCAGTATATTTGAAAAAATCTCTAACTATTTCAGTGAGCTGAAGAAGATCTTGGAAGAGCAGGTAATGGTCTCCGCAATCTATTTAATCATATCTTTTTACGTCTCTTATATTTCAAGGAAGAATCTGAGACCTAGAAATATAATTGTATCCAGGAATAATATTTTCTTTAAAATTGATAGTCCTGAAATTGCTATGTCCAGTGCCACATAATGAAGCCTGAATAAGATGGGTAAAATGTGGCTACACCTACTACAGCCGTGTTCCTGGTTTGCCTATATCAAGAGGGTGGTGCCGACTATTCTTATTCTGGGGGTCTCTAATCTTGGGGTTGAAATGTTTCTACAACCAATAGACTCTATGTGTGACTTTGCATTTTTCCATTCTGCAGGACGACACATTGTGCGCTCAGAGGATAATCCATGCAAACATCAAAAAAAATCTCCTGCAGGCCGACCGCCTGTCCATGCGCATGAGACGTCATTACAACTAGCCCTCATTTACAAGCCACTTATTTATCTTCTGTATTTATTTCACAGTGTTACATTTTACATGTGTATGTATGAGCCACTTATCTTAATTTATGTTATTTATAAAAAAAAATTGTATGGGATACATGTTTTAATTAAACATCATTAAATCCTCTCACTTGCCTTTAACTCATTTAAAAAAAAAATTGCAACAGATAATGGAGAAATATAGATTGTATGATGAGGTACGAAACAAAAGAATTTGACCATATTATAGTGTACAGGAGTTTACACTCCTAAATTGATTTAGGCCCCTATTGATTTATGCTGTGTCCAGTGTAAATGTTGAGTACAATCTGGAGACGGGAAAAGTGCAAAATCGTAATGTTAAATTTGTGTATCAAGAGTCAACGTGCTGTACAGACCTTAAGCAAGAGTGGTTGCCTAGGTGACTAGGATGTGGCCAGAGGTAATAAAAGACCCTGTTGTTAGAACCTTAGGCACTTCATTTCTTAGCTCTTGTTACAGTTAAATCAAGAAAGTGGTGCAACCCTGGTTGTATGTCAGCTAGGGACCAGAGAATGACTCCTTTCCTCCTCGGCTCAGAGAAGCAGAGAAAAAGAGGGCCCAAGAAAAGGAGTAGACCTGTTAGAGAGGTGGCAAATAAAGATGAGTTAAAGCCATCCAAGAATAGACCTCTTGGCAGTTGATGACATTGCTAGTTGATGACTAGCAGCTTTTGGCTTAGTGTAACACAATTACTTGTAAGAAGATAGTTTCCAGGTCACATGTGATAGACAGCTTACCTCTCCTGGGCTCCCTGCAAGCAGACTGAAAGAAAAACGGCATTGACCCTTATAGAGACTACTGCTAAATAAAAACACCTGGGCCAAATGGGGAGGAGTGCTGATCCCAGGAGAGGTAAGCTGTGTCAACCTTTCCTTTTTGGTGGTGGTGCTGTATGGTGGCCATTGCTGCTGTTATGCTGTTCTGGTGTGGTGGTGCAGCCCAGAGCCAGGGGTCTAGGTCTGGCAGCATGGGCTGGGGGCCCACGGGGCTTGCCCCTCATCTTTTTGTTTTTGCTCGGCGGGGGGAGTCGTGCAGTGCGCCCCCATTTAGGCAGGGCCCCTTTAAAGGGGTCCCAAAGCGGCAAGTGGGCCTACATGTTTTGATCAAAAAGTATGCTAAGAACCTCTTGTTCATTTTTGTAAAGTTTTGCTGAGAAGCATTAGATCAACATATAATGTGGGGATGTGTGGTCCATGCTTCTCCCTTCCATGTTTGATTACTGTTGGAGTGCCTAGTCCTGTGTATCCCACCTAGCTTGGAGTATAGAGAGTTGTTTTTGCACTGCATATTTAGCCCCCCTGCTTTTATTCGCATCAAAACAGGAAAAACCCCTAAAACCCCATCATGCAGGGAGTTTTAAAATTTCCAGAGTGTGTCCCTTGGGAAATACTTGAGAGGTATCATCTAATCCCATACCCGCAGACCCCCTATTCACTATGATGTTCTCAAGAGAGCATAAGAGGTTTGGATGAGAGCCATTGTGACAACTGCAAGTTCGCTACCACACCTATCCTCTCCTCTGCCACCTCTGGGTCACCACAATACCTAAATATGACTGTTCCAGAGAAAGAGACATGAAATAAGGAATCAACAAAGCATATAGCATAAAATGCAAATGCAGACCCTGGGGGATCGAGGTGCACCACTGAGATACTAGAACCAAAATTTACCAAACATTCAGAGCCAGGGCCCAGCCTAAAATAAAGTAACCCATAGAGAATTAATATTCATAATGTTTCTAGTACAGTGCATTCTATGGAAGATGTTAATAAATTGCAAGAAGACTTGGACGCATGATTTGGGGACAATTTGGCAATGAAAAAAATAAAATTTTTACTTTGGGAACCATCTGAAGGCACGTATTCTTTTGGGGGAAAACCCCGGGAGGACATTTGTTAAGAAGGATTGGGAACTGTAACTATAACTATAAACACCTGAAATTTCAATCAACTGTCTCTAAGGCCAGTGGATATTGTCATAAATTAATAGAGGCATGGATTTGCAGGAAAGGGACATCATTTTACCACTCTACAAAGCATTTTGGGGCACCCCTTTTTGGACACCTTTTTAAAAATAGGCAGGGAGATTAGGGTGTAAGCAACAAATGGGTGGGTTAGCAGTGATGGTGGGGTAGCATGGGTCATCGGCGCTTAATAAACATCAGACAAATCTTCATTGAACTTCAGGCTCTTATTCATGACTCTTTCACTTGTGGACTTTACACATGTTTCTTTAGGCTGGGGGAACCACTTATGCATGGGAGACACAACCCCTTTATATGTGATCCTTTACAACCTCCCCCATGTCCCACCCCAAATCCAGAGGAAAGGGGTGGTCCAGCCTGACCCCCCCCAACCCATTCTGCATGATGGGTGGCTGGGGCTCAGGATACTCTTTATCCTTCTAAGGGGCCCTTTTCCTTCAGCGGCCCCCAAAATGTCCACCTTTTTCACCTTGGG